>CAUYRT010104890.1:0-47385 GCA_963574885.1 Lepilemur ruficaudatus | reverse complement strand
AGATTTTTGAATGTAACAAGATAGGTCAACTTGAGTGGTAATATATTTTGGGAGATCAGCTCACTATAAATTGTGACTGTAAACATTATACTGTAAATGCTTTGTAGTTTTCCCCCAATAAAAAAGAAAAAAAAAAAAGTTTGGGTGAAAGAATAAATCGGATTTACACCTAATGGGTATGGTTTCAGTTTTGGAAGATGAAAGAGGTTCCGCAGGTGGATGGCGGTGATGGTAGCACGGCAATGTGAGTGTGCTCAATGCCGCTGTACTGTACGTTTAAAATGGTAATTTTTGTGTTATGTACATTTTGCCACAATGTTTAAAAAGTTCAAGGCGAAGGGTATATGACAACTCTGTACAATCTTTGCAATTCTTCTGTAAATCTAACATTATTTGAAAATAAAAAGTTCTTAAAAATTATACATACTTCCATTTACTTAGAATAGAGTTTCTCAGAGTGTAGTCCTAAAACCTTTCAGGGGGTCTGTGAAATCAAACCTATTTTTGTAACAACACTAAGATGGTATTTGTCTTTTTCCCGGGCACTCTCTCATGAATATAGAGCATGACAGGCTTACTGACACGCTTCCAGACTCCACGTTGCAACCAGCCATTAAGAAACACCATTTTCCTAGTTTGGTGTAGCATCAAAGGAAAAGGTCCACAATGATCCGAAAAGACTACTAAACTACTTTTCCATTTTTCCAGCTACATATTTACGTGAGGCCAGATTTTCTTCATATACTTCATCCAAAATGACGTATGACAATAGAATGAATGCAGAAGAAGATATGAGAATCCGGCTGTCTGCAATCAGGCCAGACATTAAAAGATACAGTATTTGCAAAATTGTCAAATGAGGCTACTCTTCTCACAACTTTTTTGCTTTGGGAAACAACTACCTTTTTAAAAAAAACTGTTACTGTACTATATAATGAGTTTTTGTTATTTTAAAACAAATTAATAAATGATTTTAAAATTTCATTTTAAATTTTGAATATTGTAAATATCAGTAAATATAACTCATAAAAACAAAAGCTCACTGGGGTCTTCAATAATTTTTAAGAGTGGAAAGGGGTCCTGAGATGAAAACATTTGAAAATTACTTGCTGAGAAAACAGCCAAATGAAACTGCCACATATTGAATTTATGAGATTTAAATACTCATATCTTTAGAAAAAGGGAAACCAACGTGGAAATCTTAAAAGTTTATGAATTCAAAAAAGAAACACATATTAGAACCCAAGAGCTGGTCTCCAAAAAGCTTTTCTTTAAAAAATAAATTTAATAAAGAGAAAAGCAAGAAGGCCTAAGTGTAAAATATTGCAACTGAAAAAGGAATAGATGACATTGGAATTATAAGGGAATTATATACGTAATTCTACACTAGTGCATTTGAAACTCTCCATGAAAAAGATACATTTAAAAAATAACCAAACTGACTTAAGATAAATAAGAAAACATGATGGACTAATAGCCATAAAAGAATTTTAACAAGTTAGCAAAAATAAGTTCTTCTGAAAAGATTCTAGTGCCAGATGTTTTTTTTTAATTGGTGTGTTTTCATAAAAATCTGAAGGCATAGATCATTATAAAGCCTTTCCAGAACATACAAAAATTGGAAAGCTAACCTAAGCTTTAGAGAGGTAGCACAAAATGCCAATTTCACTTAGGAAAAGAGATTTTAAAAATTCTAAGTTAAGGTATTAGCAAACTGAACTCAACAGAACATCAAATGAATCACTGAGCAAGGCAAGCAGAGTATATTCTAAGAATGCAAGAATGATTTCATATAGAACATTTTAGGGAAAAAATTATTTAAATAGATGGCATTTAAAATTCATACTGGTAGAAAAAATTTACAAAATTAGAAATAGACATTCTTAGCCTGCTAAAGAACATGAAATCATACATTCATTTAAATGTATACATCTATCTTTCTTGACAGTGAAAATTAGAGGCACTCACATTAAAATCACAAATAGATTAAAGATGCCTGCTATCACTTACTGACCATTGTTTTAGAAGTTTTGGTAAATATATCATGGAAAGAAATCAGAGTTACGACTATTGGAAAGGAGCAGGCAATGTTATCATTATTTCTATATGATATGATTGTATTATTAGAAAACCATGAGAATCAATTCAAAATACTCAGAACTTATAAAAAGTTCAACAAAGTGTCCAGAGAGAGGTAAATAAAAGCAATCCATAACTTTTCTGATAATAATAATTTTGAAAATAAATAGGAACAGATTCCATTCTCCATCATCATCATCATCATACCACAACAAAATATAATTAAATATTTATGACCAATCTTCACAAGAAATGCAGAGAATCTATATGGGAAATATCAAAATTTTACTGACATATATATAAACTATTTGAGTAAATGGAAATAAATGCTATATTCTTAGGCTGAATGTTTTTCCTGTGTTTACTCCTCCCAAATTGATCTAACATAGTCTTGGAACTCAGGTTCAAATTCAAGGGTTACTTCCCTTTGAGAGACTGATAACTCAAATAGCACCCTGTACTTCTAGCTAGTCACTCATTCTCCTTTTCCTTTGTTTCCTTTTATCATCATCATTATTATTATTGGAGACAGGGTCTTGGGTTTGCCCAGGCTGGTGTGCAGTGGTGCCATCATAGCCCACTGCAACCTCGAACTCCCAGGCTCAAGCAATCCTCCCTCCTCAGCCTTCCAAGTAGCTAAGACTACAGGTGTAGCTAATTTTTACAATTTTTTGTAGAGATGAGGTCTCATTATGTTGTCCAGGCTGGTCTCAAACTCCTGGCCAAACCCTTGGCCTCAAGCGATCCTCCCACCTCAGCCTCCCAAAGGGCTGGGATTATGGGTGTGAGCCATTGTGCCTGGTCTATTTTATTTTCTTTATTGCTCTTCTCACCATATAAAATTATTTTTTGTTCTTTTGTGTCCAATCTTCCTCACTAGAATGTCAGTGTCATCAGGGCCAGGTGTGCCCCTGTTCTCTGTGGTAACCCCAGGGCCTAGAACAGAGTCTGGCACATAGTAAGAGCTCACGACATGTTTACTGAGTGAATTTTACACAATCATGTGAAAACACCAGCAGGATTTTTTTTTTGTCTTGAATATGACAAAATGGTTTCAAAATTCATCTGGAATAGAAACATGATAGATTATCTAAAAACGTTATTGGAAAGAAGCAAAAGAGGGGAGACTTGCCATGCTAAATATTAAAACACATTTTATAGCTATGATAGTCAAAATACTCTGCATGGTACAAAAATTATTTGACAGATAATTGGAACAGAACAAATAGTCATGAAACAGACCTAGGATAAGTACGACGACTTAGCACATTCTAAACATTCCAATGTTAAATAAATGAACCACTCAACAAACTGGGTTGGAAAACTGGCTAAATATTAGGAAGAAATTTACCTTCTCATTTTCTACCACACCCCAAGGTAAATGTTAAAAATCATGAGCCCCACCCCCCAAAAAATCCAGATACAAAATAGTATGTGCTATATTATTCCATTTATAGAAGGTTTTTAAAAAACGGGCAAAAGTAATCTATGGGTAACAGCGCGGTGGTTCCTCTTGCTGGGGTGGGATGGTTAGTGGCTGAGAGCGGACCCTGGGAGGGGCTTCTGGGATGCTGATAAAGTAACATGTGTGTGTTCACTTGTGAAAATTCATCAAGCTGTACTGTACAATTTTGAACAAAGGACTTTTCCTGTGTATTCATCCTTAATACTTCAATAAAATGCTCATCTAGTAAATGAATAAGTGCTCGGCCAGCCAGTGGCTCTGGCTGCATGTTAGGCTTCTGGCACTGAAACAGGTGTCTCTTTTTCACTTGTGCTTTGAGAAGAGGGGATAAAGTTCTGTGATGAGCAGTTTGACTTATTTAACTGTAACGAATTGAGCACAACCACAAAGACGTTGGATCGAACCCTGTCTCCACCCCTTCCGGGAGAGATCTGTATCACAGGGGCTCTGAGGGTCCCCAGGCTGAACAATACTGAGGGCTCATGTCCGTGACTCACATGCTTACAGAAGACATTTCATTGCTCTCTGCATCTCTGAGGAGCATTTTACAGACCAACATATCACAGAATAGAAAGTCAGTGTTCATATTAAAAGCAGAACATCTAACAGCCCAGTCCTCATTCTTGCCCAGGTCTTACATACAAGCATTGATTAACCTCTGATTGCACCTATGAACATCCTGCTACCCGCTCAAACCAATGAGCTGAATCAGGCGATACCACATTCAGTGGATACAGCCCAAACAGCTCTTGATCTTAGTTCACTGTCAGTTACAGGGGCAAGTGCCAAAAAAGTTGACATTGACTATTGGCTTGATATGGTTAGAAAGTAAATAGCCTTTAGCTTTTGGAAAGATATTTATTGTCCAGACAAATTCTCAAAACAGAAATATATGGATTTATAACCATATAGTCTTGGACTAGTTTGGATAATGGTAACAATAAAAATACTGTAGTAGTAACACCTGATACTTGTTGAATAAGTATTTTGTGCCACTGTGCTAAGTGCTTTACCAGTATTATCTTATCTAACCTTCCCCACAGCCCTATGAGATAAATTCTGCTGCCAATTCACCTTACTGATGAAGAAAATGATATCCCAAGAGGTCAAGCAACCGAGTGTAGGCCACAGAGCCAGGCGTTGCGTTGCTCTTCCCCAAACTGTCTTTAGAGAATATCAAGTCAGATAAAGAACAACACCTTCCTTAATCAAAGAAAGCTAATCAGTTCCTGATTCAGATTACAAAAATACTAGATAATAAAGGGAAAAATAAATACTGTACCAGGAGGCAAATTTTGCAACCAAGCCTAACAAATATAGGTGTGACCGTAAGGCCACAGAGGAAGTTAAAGAGTAGGGCCATGTGAAGTATATTTTCCAAGGAGGAACATGAGTATCAACTCAGAATTCCAACAGAAGGAATGGATCTTACCCAGGCTGACATTTATATGGTTTCTATTCAAGGAATGGTTTCTGGCTTGGGGAAAGGGTAGGGTAGAACTAGGAGACGCCAAAAGTTATTCTTAGAGCTGTTGATGCTAAAACAGCCAAGGAAGAGCTAAGAAAGGCAGCCCACAATGAGGAGAAAGGAGGCTGATCTTCAAAGCCTACCCCTTCGGGGTTTTACTAGCAAGAATTCAAGGCTTAGAGGAAGAGCAGAACTTGACCGGAGGCCTGCTTCATGGAAGAAGGGAAAAGGGTGCTCGACTTCTCCTGTGGGGAGGGAGAGAGGAAGGGGCAACCTTACAGGGCAGATCTCATGTTCCCGAAGGTCCAACTCTCCAGAGAGAGCAAGAGAGGTCCCAGTGACAGCAACACCATGGAGAGGCAGCAGGTGAGCTGCCCCCAGCTGCTGGTTAAGAAAGCCTCAAGATTATTGTTTTCCTCAAATGTTACTTCTCTTTCATTAAGTCAGCTATATTTACTAAATGTTGTTTAAGCCTTAGATGGCTCTTCTTGAGGCTTATTTTGTATTAATTCCCTAATGTGATAGCTCAACATGTTGCAAAAAGCAAGACTTTGATTCAAAGAGGGAAGGCTTAAATACACTTCCAAGTGGGTTAGGGAACAGAAGGATTTAGGGACAGCATTACTCACTCAAGACACACAGATAATGGGTTCTGAGCTAGTCCCCTAATCCAGGTGGGTCACCTGGGAGCGATTAGCAGCCCTGCAGAAGATGCTGTCTGGAGGCCTAGAGTGGCTGGGAGATGTTATGCTTCCTGCAAGGCTGGAGGTGTCAAATCACTTCCACAAAAATCCAAAACTCAGGTCGCCCAGCAGCTGTTTCCTGCATTTGAGGAAAGCATCCCATTAAGTGGAGAAAAGCAGGTATGGGTACTTTGCATATTTCTGAGACAGACAAAACAATTAAAAGAAAAACAAAACGAAAGAACCCAAAAAACAAAAACAAAAAAAACAAGAAAACCAAAACCCTGCCCCTTAACTATTCCTCACAAAACGAAAGGCAAATCCAAGTAAAAACAGGCAAACCCAGTCTTACATTTGCAAGGCACCTAGGCGCTAACTACAAAGCAGCAAGCACAAAACAACAATGCAGTGAGCTTGCCGGGGTGGAGCAGAGTTGATTTCAGTTTGGTTTAGTGCATCTGAAAGCTTTTCAAGGCAAAGCGACTGTGAAAGTGAAAAGGAAGCCCCCGCAGACAGATGTAAGGACATCAGAGCTTTCCCAAATCAAAGGGAAGTGTGCTGTCAGACACCAGGTGGAAAGTATGTAATGCAAAATTAAGTCCAAGAGCACTAAAACAAACAACAGCGTCTTTCCAAATCACAGCAAGGGGCACCGTCTCCTTGGCAAGGGATTTTTGTTTTGTGAAGCTTTGGTTTTGGACGGGAACCATATAAGCTTGTGCTGAAGAAAAGGCGAGAATCGAGTCCAAATAAAAACAAATAGTCAACGGTCACCTTTCTCATCTGTCAGCATTGGTGAGGAACGTTCAGCCAAGAGTCGGGATATCACTGTGGATTGTCTGTGGTTTGACTGTGTCCTGGGGCTGCCGTGACCTGCAGCAGGTAACCTCAGACGGCCACAAAGCCCATGGCTGCATCTTGTCCTGGTGTCTGAAAGCAGACCTCTGGTGCCTGTCACATCACCTGCTTAAATATTCTTTCAAAAACACACTCAAGGTGTTGGCGAGGATGTGGAGCAATTGGAACCCTTGTAGGAAGATAAAACACTGCAGCCGCTGTGGAAAACGGTTTGGCTGGCAGTTTCTCAAAAAGTTAAATATGGAATTACCATGTGACCCAGCCATTCCACTCCTAGGTATACACCCGAAAACACTGAAGCCAGTGACTCAAGCAGATAGTTGTACATCATTGTTCACAGCAGCACTGATAGCCACAGCCAAAAGAGGGCAACAGCCCAAGTGTCCGTCAACAGATGAATGGATAAACAAATGTGGTATATACTTAAAAAAGGAATGAGATTCTGATACACGCTACGACATGCATGAATCTTGAAAACATTATGCTAAGTGAAATAAGCCAGACACAGAAGGACAAATAGTGTGTGATTCCACTTGCATGAGGTTTCTAGAACAGGTAGATTCACGAAGCATAAAGTAGAATAGAGATTACCAGGGGCTTGGAGGAGGAGAGTTTGGGGAGTTATTGCTTATTGGGTGCAGCTTTGGGGATGATAAAAAGTTCTTGAAATGGATAGTGCGATGGTTGCATAGCACTGTGAATGTACTTAATGCCACTGCATTCAGCACTTAAAATCGTTAAAACAATACATTTTATGTTTATATATATTTTACCACAATAAAGAAAAGAAAAGAAACCACCCTTGATGCTTTATTTCTCCATAATGTTCTATGCCTTTTAAGAGCTAGTTTCAGAAGAAGTCTACACAGGGGAGACGGTGAAGGTCTCGTGGCTAAGACGGAAGTCCAGTGACTAAGACGGAGTATGGCCATTCAGTTCAAGGAGTCGCAAAGTGAGGGTGGGCCGTGTGACTTTAATCAAGTTTGAAATGATAGTGGGGGTAGGGATGGAACCATGTGGAGGGGGCAAGAAGACTACAAAGAATTAAGTGGAACGTGTCTTTCTTCTAGCGAAGGGGGAGGGAGGAGATACATCCTCACCCACACCCACCACGATTTCGTACAAATGGCCACGGAATGTAGGTCATGAGTGGGGCCTGTGCCCGGGTGTAAGTCCTGACTCCACCGCTCAGAGATTGCTTACCACAGGCCGGTCCCCCAGCCACGGTGGGCTCAGTGTTCTCATCTATAAAACGCAGGTGATGACATAGGTCCCACCTGCGTGAGTGCCGTGAGGACGAAATGAAGGAGGCGGTGAGCACTGTGAGCCAGGTCTCATGATCAAGGTGGGCTCAGGGTGTCAGAGCACAGCCCCCCAAGACAGGCTGCACCCAGCACGCGTTGGCCTCACCACTCGGCACCGGGTCTGGCTCAGGGCGGGTGCTCGAGAGAAGGAACGCCTGAGCTGGCCCGCTTGTCTCCCAGGAGTGCAAGGCCTCACTGGGAGAGCACAGTCATGTGAACAGGTAAACTGCCGTGAAATATGGTTAATGTCAAACTGGAGATATGATCAAAGTCCTGTGAGAATCCCAAGAAAAATCTATAAATACTTTCTTTGCTTTTCCATTCTTTTGCCTTTTGTTCTTCTGCCATGTATGAAGAAAGCAAGAAAGGACTTGAAATGCCAGATGGGCAGGTTGCAGAAAGGCGTTTTAAGCTGGAACTTCCGGTGCTGGGGCTGCTTCCCAGGGCCCACTGCCAACAAATTGAGCGAGAGATTGGAAGTGAATGGAAGGAGGGGCTTGGATCGGAAGCTAGGAATTCCGAGTGAGCTGATAAACGCAAACTTAAATCAAAGTTTGCAGATCAAAGTCAGTCAGTCCAATAGCACCTTAGATATTTATTATTATTATTTTTTAAACACCACTCTGAAGTAGGTGACCTATAAAACTCCCACACCAAAAGGGATCATAGTGATCACACAGGCCAGGGGTTCTTTTCTCAGCACTCCGGAGGCTTGGGGCTGGACAATTCTTTATTGCGGGGCTGCACTGTGGGATGTTCAGCAGCACCCCTGGCGGCCTCTACCCACCAGATGCCGGTAGCACTTGCCTCTCCCTTCTCTGCCCTAGTGGGAACAAAAATGCCTCCAGCCACTGCCAAATGTATGGGGGAGGGGTGCAAAATAGCTGCAAGTTGAGACTTGCCGACATGGAGAAATAGGTCTTCTATCCTGAAGGGACACTGGAATCACCTGAGGAGCTCAAAAAAATCCTGATACCCAGGCTGTGCCCCAAACCAATTAAATCTGCAGGTGGGACTCGGCCATTGGCATATTTTGGACATGCCTTCCATGATTCCAGTGTGCAGCACGGGTCCACAGAGATAAGGGAACTAATAGTTATGAGATGCTAGGCATTTTACCTATATGATCTCATTTAAAGTTTTATGAAATTATATTTGTGTTCCTATTTTACCTATGGGGAAACTGAATCTCACATAAGTTAGGGAACTTGTCCTAGAGCATCCCAGCTGGAAAGGGCAGCTCTGCAAAGGCCAATGTCAATGGAAGACAAAGCCAAGAACTAGAGACTAGATGGGAGCAAAAGCAGAGAGATGCCACTCAGAGCACTAGACGCAGTCTTGGGTGGGGGAGGTGTCAACATGTCATTACACATTTATACACCCAGAGCAACCATTTTCTGATTAGAATGAGGTCGGCACAGAACGTACACTGAACAAACATGTCTACTTTTGTTTCTTTTTTTGTTCTTCTGGGAAAAAGGAATGACTCCTAGAGAGACAGGTAGGTACAGAAGCCATAAGGACACACAACTGGAGCAATTAAGTTAAATCAGGTAGGCTTTTGATGTCTAAGAAGAAAGGTACACACTTTTACACCTGGGCTGCAATAATCTTGGAGGCTTCTGGCAGTGGGGAAGAAGAGAAGGCTGTTTCTATTTAGCTGTTGCAAGGAAAGCTTAAGAGTTTTGTTAGGCAGTCACTGATAAATATTGGAGCCTTGGGATAAGGTAGGGAAAATATGTATTAAAATCAGTATCATGCTAAGCAATTCGTGATTACTATCCTATCGAATCCTCACATACCTCTTAAGGGATGGGGATTTTGTGTCTGTTTGCCTGTCTGCCCCTGGCCCATGCACACTTACAGGAAACTGCCTGACAAGCAGCCCAGCAGTATACTAGGGTCTGCTCCATTTGAAGGAAGGGTCTGTTGCAAAGACAGAGGAAGGTGACTGTGGAGGAAACCTACTTACTATAGCTATAATATGCAACTATCCATTAACTTAAATTGACAATTAAGAATCAATCATCAGACATTCAGGAGAAAACAAAAACAAGGGCAAGTTCCAATAAAAATTCTTAAAAGCTAGTTATAGAAATAAAATTCCTTACTTTGATAAAAGGTATCTATCAGAAACCTAAGCAAACACCTATTAGAGGCATTTTCATTTTCAGGAACAATACAAGGAAGCCTATTATCAGAATGATTATTCCAAAATTTTTTAGAGGTCTTAGACTCTAAAGTGTGACAAGACTGGAAAGAAAGAAGAAGCAGAATACTTGAGAAGAAGATAACATTTTTATTGTCTATAGATATCATGATTGGCCATCTAGGAAATCCAAATGAAACAACTGAAAATTTATTAGAATTATTAAAAGAGTTTAGTAAGATGTCCAGATACAAAAAAATATACAAAATAAACTGATTTCACATTCACCAGCGTGACTAATTGAAAGTATAATGGAAATAAAGATGTCATATACCATATTAGCAAAAACTATAAAATACTTAGGAATAAACCTAATGAAACATATGCAAAGTCTAGATAAAGAAACTTTTTTTTTTTTTTGAGACAGTTGGCTCTGTCACCCCAGGTAGAGTGCAGTGGTGTCATCATAGCTCACTGAAACCTCCAACTCCTGGGCTCAAGCAATCCTCCTGCTTCAGCCTCCCGAGTAGCTGAGACTACAGGCGCACCATGATGCCCACCTAATTTTTCTAGTTTTTGTAGAGATGGGGTCTTGCTTTTGCTCAGGCTGCTCTTTAACTCTTGAGCTTAGGCAATCCTTCTGCCTCAGTCTCCCAGGGTGCTAGGATTACAGGTGTGAGCTACTGTGCCTGGCCTAAGAAACTTTATTAAAGAAGATAAAATAGGAGATATAGTATCCTCTGAACTGAAAGATCCAATGTTGTGAGGACATTTTTTCTGCCTCACATTAATCCATAAGTTCAATATAATCCCAATCAAAATTTCAACATAATTTTTACGAAATTTGACAAGTTGATTTTAATGTATATTTAGAAGAACAAATGTGTAAGAATATCCAAGAAAATACAGGAAAAGAACAAAGTGGGTAGGAAATTGAGGGGTGAACTACAAAAGAATAAAACATATGATAAAACTATGGCAATGAAAATAATAGTGCTGAAGCAGAAGAGACAAACAGATCAATGAACCTGAATTGAGAATCCACAAGCATATCTACACACATTAGTATCAGTATTTAATGTGTTAGAGATGGCACTTAGTTAGTTGGTGGGGGAAATTTCATAACTGATGTTGGGCCAACTGTCTATTTAGAAAAAGAATGTTGGATTCCTACCTCATGCCACACACAAAAATTAATTCCAGATGTATTAAATATCTAAATATAAAAACTACAACTATGAAAGTAATACAAGAACATATTAGAGAATAATTTAAGAATGTTGGGTGTGGGCAGGAATTCTTAAGTAAGAAAAAACCAGCCATAAAAGAAATGATTGACAGACTTGACTAAATAAAGATTAAAATTTTTCACTACAGAGTAATAGATACCATAATCAGAGTCGAAACACAAGATAAAGACTAATATTTTCAATAGATGTGAGCTGAACATGGCTATTACTCATAATATACATGAGTTCTTAAACAATTGAAAAATGGCAAATTCATAGAAACAGCACAAAAAATAATAAAAATTAGTGGTCAGGAAAAGGCAAATAAGAAAGTTACACTAAAAATTAAGTACATTCATAATATTTAATTATGGTAAGGGCATGGAGAAAGAGTTTTTTCATGTACTTTTGGTGGGAGTGTAAATTGGTGTAATGACTTTAGAAAGGAATTTTGTTTTATTTTTCAGAATTTAAGTGTGCATTCCATTTGACCTACAAATTCTACTTCTAGGAGTCTATCCTACAGAAATATTTACATAAGTATGAAAGAATATACATGTTAGGATATTCATGGAAGTATTACTTGTTGGAGTAATGCTTTCTTTAAGTTTTCTTCTCCAAGAATTTGCTCTGTTTCTTCCAGAAACAACTTTTCCACTTATTTATCTTGGGCTTTCTCTTTCATGCTATATGAGCTTTTTAAAAAATGTCTGGTGATCCTTGGTTGTCCATTCATGTTATTTTCAGTTACCCATTGATATTTAAGACAAAAGCAATGGGAAGGCTTCCAGAGAACCCTGTGCACATCATTAGGGCAGGTTAACAGGCCAAGGTCTACAGGGTGAGAGAATGGGGCACCAGTCAGCAAACCGCTCCTTTCTCCATCCAGAATGAATATTGCAATCTTGGAGTGCCAAGCTCTCACCCATGCCCTGCTTCCCTTGAGTTTCTGGAGGAGGAGGGAATGCTAGCATTCTGAATGTGTATGTGGGGGCTGCTGTTCCATAGACAGGTTTTCCTACTCATGACCCTATTTTCAGTCCCATTCCCCTCTGCTACTCTCCATCTTACCTGCTGCCACCCAGGCTCAGAGGCTCCTGGGGCTCTGCCTTGCAGCCTGAGCCCTCCTCGTCCCAGTCCCCTCGGCACACCCAGGCTGGGACTTGCTCTCCTCTTTCTGTGAGTGAACATTCTTCCATCTGCTTTCTGTCTTCCCAAAATTTGTTAAAATCATTTGTCCACTGATGTGCCCCTCTCTAGTATTCTTGGTGGTTGTAATTTATATCTTTTTTTTTTTTTTAAATCCCTTTAGTATCATTTTGATGGAATCTTGGGAGGAAGGGAAGAAAAACTCTTGTGCTCAGTCTGCCACCTTGAACCCAAAAGCTAAAATGTGATTTGTAATATTAGAAAATTGGAGACAATCTCAACATCCTTAGGAAAGTGCCTAAATAAATTATATTATATTTGTTGCATGGAACATTCTGCACTCAAAAAAATAATAAGCTTTCTATGTACTGATATGAAAAGATGCCCAAGTTATAATATTAAAATAGAGAAGCAAATTGCAAAAAATGTATGTAGTAATATCAATTAAAAATATATATTTATTTGCACTTACACAAAGGACTACTGGTAAAAGTAGATATTTAACTTCAAGTGGCATTTACCTTGAAGGCAGCGGATCAAGTATAGGGTTGGCATAAAGAGGAAATTCACCTTTTTTGTTCTATATTGTCCATATTGCTTGAAACTTTTAGAATGCATATGAAAAAAATCCTTGGGACTAAATGTCATACAAACATAAGACATAACATTATTTAAAATTTCAATTTTTCCCATGCAGAAAACAACGATCCGTGATACTTCCTGATTTTTTAAATGCTAACCGTTATCACTGTTTAAAACTTTTAGGAGAACACGCTTAAAAGTAAATGTATTGCCTGTTTATTTTTGAAAGCTAACAGATCTTTAAAAATTCCTTCCAAGTCTAAAACTCTATGACAGTGTGACATGCTGGCAGGCAGTACATGTCTTGTATAATCAGGTTTTACTTGGCATGCTTTTATATCTGATATTTTAACTGTTACATAGTGACATTAGTAAACTGAACTGATTGAACTATGCCAAACTTTGATATTTCAGCTCAAATGATTTTATAACATTTTATTATTAAGAAAGAGACAAGTAGTACAAAATGTCAGTCATTTTAATAAAATTAGTCTGAGCCTTTTTTCCAAATTGCAGAGTTCAGAACAATTCACATTCAAAAAGAGAATTCATAGCTTATAATAGATACAGGGTCCTAAAGTCTTTCCCATTAAAAAAATCTAGGAATCTAGAATCCACTAAACAATCTATATTTTGGAGCATATAAACAAATTCAAATAAACAGAAACTTGGAGCTCAGTTCTACAGAGTTTTATGAATTTCCAACCTAACATGAGACAAATAAACATCTTATCTTCTGGAATATGTACACTGTTAAATGTCATGGTTTCTCCAGCCTTTCTCAGAGAAAACAGTAAGCATCATGGTGAATTGGCCTCTTCCCCCAGCTCTGCACAGGCCAGTCACGGGGCAAGGGCCAAACCTCAGGCCTGTAGAATCTGAGTGCAACAGGCCAAGTCTTGACGGTCAGACTAAATTAAACCATAAATTCAGAGTCAAGTTTAATGCACCAACACTATTAACATATCAGCCGGGGTTTCTGGTATACATGCCTCTCCTTTTCCTTCTTCTATTTGGTTTTGGATTTTTACATTTCAATTTTCACATCTTACTTCTATAATTGCATCTCATATAATTGTAAGTAACTCCAAATACTTTTTGAAGCAAGCAAAGTAAATAATGTTCAGTTTTAAAGTCAGAAAACCATCTATGTGAAAGTGCTTAGGAGACTGAAGTACTATGTATGTATAGTATGACTGCTATTATTCATTGAGTAGCTGAGGGTAAGTCCTTTAAATATTGAAGCCTTTAGAAAATCCTTTAAAATGAGGTGATTAAACCATCTTCTCCAGCACCAATAATACAAGTCTGTTTTCACAGAAATTTCTTTTCTGTTGCTATCCCATTTGGATAGGCAGTCAGTCTTTAAAAAATACCAAGTATTTCACAAAGAAATGTTTGATTTTCATTGCAAATAACTAAAGGTAATTCTGGAAAACAACAGGACAACGCAAAAAACTTGTAAAGTTGTGCAATTTTTAAAAGCCATGATAACAGCTTTGAACTATTCATTTCCTTTTGTTGCCTATTCTGCAGAACAGACTTATACAAATGAGTGAGTCAATTTTGTGTATCAAGTCAAATCTTACAGAAAATACAGTTTGCATAGCACCAGAAATCACAAGGTAAGAAAACTGAAACCTTCATCGTTACCTGGAAAATCATGGAGAAATCCATCACATACCTCTTTGGAAAAGGTTTCAATGTTTGACAATGTATAACGTAAAAAACAGTTGCTGGAGAGTTCAGAAATTTCTAGATATACCTATGCTCTAATGGCTTACAGATAATCTCAAGCAATTTCATGCAGGCTAACTTTTAAAATGTACAGACTTCAAAGAGCAGGAGATTCAGCAGGAAAAGCAGGTTAGATAAAGAGAAGCCCTGCGAGGAGAAAAAGACCATGCTGGCCAGTGTACACTTTAAAAGGATGAATCTTACGGTACGTGAATCATATCTCAACTTAAAAAAAAGAAAGGACTAAGCAGAGCATCCCCTGTGACTTAAGTGCTACGGACGGACGGAAGCTCATGTTCATCCCCTCTGGCATCTCCTTTCACCAGAGCCTGCTCTATTGTTTCTTCTCTCTCTCCTTCCTCTGTCCACGTGGCATCATGTAATATTGCCATGGACCCTGTGGATTTCTCATGCGCCCTACTGATTTCTGCGCATTGGACGTTGAACTTGACTTTCTGAATCACCTCCCCATTGACTCTTGGTACATCCATTTTCCCTCTGTCTCCTCTTCATCTTTTTAAGGGAGAGAGGGAATTTTTATTCCACAAGGTTTTGATGTCCTGACAAGCTCTCTGAGACAAAAGAAAGGGAACAAACATTTGTCAACTGCCTAATGAGTGTCAGGGGCTCTACTGGGTCCTAAACAGCTGTCATCCTACTGATTCTCATGACTACATATAAGGTCAAGATTCTTATTCCCACACTCCAGATGAAACACCAAGGCTCTGAGAGCTGCTTCCATTCACATATCCACTGGATATTCACCCAGGATACCTATTTTATCTTCAGTGGGCACAGCTTGAAAACTGCTTACCGAATAGGCCTAACTATAGCCAGGGAAAGATTACTAAAAACAACACAAAGCTAATAAGAAGTGGCATTACTTGCTGGTACATTTGGACATAATCACACTTCAAATCATCCCCAGAAGAACATTTTCCATTCTAGGAGACAGGATGTTTATGGAGGTGTGATCTCATAATAGTACAAAAGAAAGGAAGAAACACACAAAGACTATTTTTTGTTATTAAAAATAACATACAAAGCACTCACTGGGAAACTAGGCTTTCTGCCACTTTGGCGGCTCCTGGGTTTGCCAGAGCAATTGTAACAGTTTTTTATTTTAATTGCGTTTATCTCAGAGTCCCATCTGCCATCCCTTCCTTCTCCAGCCAATAAAACCAGGTGAAGTTAGTTTTGGCTGCTTCTGGGTGGAGAAGAAAGAGATGCAGAATATGGAGTTCTTGGGTCTGCGGTTATCTTCTGGGATGATCCAGATATTTGAAAGTTGCAAACTTCGTGGTCTTTCAACTGTTGCAGCCACTGACTACTGCATGGCCAATGGTGTGCCAGAGCAACTCAGATTCTGAGACTGCCCATGGGTATTATCTCTTGACAGACTACCACACCTGGAACTAGACTGCCTGGGTTTGAATCCCAGCTCCACCTCTTTGGGGTTGTGTGACCTTGGCAGGTTACATGGCCTGTTTCCTTATCTGTAAAATGGAGATAAGCACAGCTCTTATGCCCTAGGGCTGGTGAGAGGGTTCAAAGATTTAATACACAGAAAACATTAAGAATAATGCCTGGCACATAGTTTATGCTAGATAAGTTTCCGTTCAATAAGTAATTAAAAAATCAAAATGAATACTGGTGTTCATTAAATGACTTTAAGGAATGGCTCCCTTAGATTGTTTTGTTAGCTTACTTGTTCATGCTTACATGAATTAGAAATTGGTATAAAATAATTTGTGTGACTGGTTTGCATTAGATGAAAGGCAAAGCTTGGAAACTTAAAAGAAAGTGTCAACACAGATTTCTTTTTGTAGGAAAGTAGGTTAAAAATGGTCTCTCTATATTGATGATATTGTCCAAAATGATTGCCAAGGGGTTCTACAGCTGTTCTGAAGACACACACACTATGAATGTAGAGGCCTGTTGCCCCAGACATATGAAGCATAAAGAAGAGAAAAATGACTTTTGCATTAGACCTCTGGGGAGTGAGAGTGCAGATGGGACCAACCGTCCCTGGCCACCTCAAACCCCAATAGAGCCAAGACTGGCAGATCACCTGGCTTCTCAAAGAGCCTCTCCCATCTCAGAGCAACAATTTGGTCTATTACCCATTTCATAACCATGTTTCTCTTAGGAGGAGCAAAGGCTGGTTTAAATGTATAGATATTAAAACATTTTTTGTGAGTGGTGAGAGATATGGATCCTGTTTCAATCTTCTACCTGTGGCTACCCAATTTTCCCAGCACCATTTATTAAATAGAGATTCTTTTCCCTGGTGTATGTTGCTGTCTACTTTGTCAAAGATGAGATGGCAATATGTGGATTGTTTTATATCTGGATTCTCTGTTCTGTTTCATTGGTCTATGTCTCTATTTTTGTGCCAATACTATGCTGTTTTGGCTACTATAGCCTTGTAGTATAGCTTACAGTCTGGTAAAGTGATGCCTCCAAATTTGTTTCTAGACATTAGCCTAGGCAAAGAATTTATGAAGAAACCCCAAGGGCAATCACAACAACAACAAAAATAAATAAATGGGACTTGATTAAATTAAAAGGCTTCTGCACAGACAAGGGAACAATCAAAAAAGCAAATAGACAATATATGGAATGGGAGAAAATATTTGCATGCTATATATGTCATAAAGGGCTAATAATGGGAGTCTACAAAGAACTCAAGCAAATCAGCAAGAAAAAATCAAACAACTCCATTAAAAAGTGGGCAAAATGAATGAACAGAAACTTTTCCAAAGAAGATAGACTAACAGCCAATAAACATGTGAAAAAATACCCATCACTAATCATCAGAGAAATGCAAATCAAAATGACTATGAGATATCACCTAAATCCAGTGAGAATGGCTTTTATCAAAAAGTCCCAAAGCAACAGATATTGGTGTGGATGCGGAGAGAAAGGAATGCTTATACACTGACGGTGGGAATGCAAACTAGTGCAACTTCTATGGAAAATAGTATGTAGATTTCTCGAAGAACTAAAAGTAGACCCACCATTTGACCCAGCAATCCCACTACTGGGTATTTACCCAAAAGAAAAAAAGTCATTTTATCAAAAAGACACTTGCATTAGAATGTTTACTACAGCATAATTCATAATCATAAAGATGTGGAATCAACCCAAATGCCCATAAATTCATGAGTAGATTAATAAAAGCTGGTATATGTACACCATGGAGTACTACTCAGCCATAAATAATTAATTAAGACCTTTTGCAGCAATCTGGATGGAACTGGAGACCATCCTCCTAAGTGAAGTATCACAAGAATGGAAAAACAAACACCACATGTTCTCACTATTAAATCCGAACTAATCGATCAGCACTCATATGCACTGGTGGAAGTAAAACTCAATGGAAATCATGTAGGTGGGAGCAGGGAGGAGAGGATGGATGAAATTATACTTAATGGTAATGTACAGTATCTGGGTGATGGACACACTTTGACTCAAGCAGTATAAAAGCAATCCATGTAACCAAAACATTTGTACCCCTGTAATATTCTGAAATGAATTTTTTTTTTTTTTACTCTGTCTATGCAAGCTTCTCAGGCAGGCCAGGTGGTACCTTGGCATTCCCCACTTTCTACGTGCCCAGGACCTCTGGACACTGTTGTGTCTATCTCACGATTCTGGAAGGAATAAATCAACTGGCCGTGACAGATGGCTTTTTCTGGAAAAAGACCAGGCTTACCCAAATAGTTGTTGCTCTTGTACATCTCAGTGATGTTGATTTTTGTGGCTCCTTGGGGAATCTCCACAACACGGTGGTAGCCCAAGCTGGTGAGGGCATGCTTAAACACACCCGACACGACCTGACAGCCAGTGTTGTCACCTCCACACACCCCGCATTTGTCCACGACTTTGTCGGAGCCTAGGTAGTCGTCACAGCCAATGCTCTGTAAAGAGGTAGAAAACAAAAGACTCCTGTAGCATGTATCGGGAGCATCTGAGGGAAGGAGGAGAGAAGGGACGATTGAAGATCAATGGGCGGGACTCGAACTGACGTTCCTCCTGCCCCTCCTACTGCAGTTCATGCTACTCTTGAAACTCAACAGATATCCCTAGAGCACCTATTCTGGGCAAGAACCTTCTTTTTTAGCTATTCATGAAATATACATTCTAGTAGTGGGCTGGGGGCCATAGAGAGTGCATGAGACAAGCAAATAAAACAGAGTATGTTTGGGTGGTGGTAAATCATCAGGAAAGAAATAACAGGGAAAAAGAATAGGGAGGATAGGGGGGCTAGAAATTTATTTACACAGGTTGGACAATGAAGTTGTTCTGCAAATCCCCATTGCACTCTGAGAGAAGAGAGGATGGTCCATACTGGGATTTTTATATGAAAAATCTCTTTAGAACCATGACCTAAAATTGGCATTTACCCCCAGATCTTCCGTTCTAAATCACAGACACCACAGACATTTAGCAAATTACCCCCCAAAAGCAGTGCTCACTGGCCCAGTTTCTTAGGAAATTGAATAAAATGGTTTGAGAGCTGATCCTCCACTGGTAGCCATGGCTCTGCGGAGTTGAGTGGCAGGACTTTTGCTTGGTTACCCCAGAGCACTTTTCCTGAAGCAGAAGGGTAAGGGTGAGCAAGGGCCAGAAACATCAACAAACCGATGATTAGCTTCTAAGTCGGGGAGCATTCTTTGTACAGCCAGTCTCATCAGTGTTTAGAGGAATTCTAACTTTCCTGAATTTCCCTCCAAAACAATCTCATTACTCATTCTAGGATCTTTTGGCTTTATCTTACCCCTCCTCGTCCATGTTTCTGTTGGAGCGATTTTATTTTGCATAAAACATTAAACTTTGGAACATAATGGAATGATCTTCATGGAATCCTTTCCCACTTACGGAGCTTCCCGCTTCTAATTCCGTAGAATTCGTGATTATGTGTCCTGAATCCCAAGTTGGGACTCATGTTCTGAACAGAGCATTCTGTCACATTTCTGTGGGCAGGTGGAAGTGAGCAGATTGTAGTTCGGACAATGAAATATTGGGATTACAGGATTATTCACTGGGTTATGAGGATATGGAAAGATCCTTGAAATCAGAAAGGTATTCTAAAACTTGAGACACATGTTCATTAAATCACAGGTTTTTCTGGGTTCTTGAATTCTAAGAGCAATTGTCAGACCACTTCTTAGGGGCAAAGTGGTCAGCAAACCATTGAAAGTCCATTTTGATTTTGTTATACAACTCTGGGTCTGGTGCCATGAGTCCTACAAGTCAAATCCTACAGGCAGAGTCAAATCCAAAAGTGTTCATTCTTTCCCCTCTAACTTTGCCCTTGATTGCCATCTTTCTTCAGGCAATATAATTCTGCCTTATTGCTTCCATATTCCTGTCCATCAGTAATAACTGGTCTCTTCACAAATAGCTTCTCTGTAAAACATTATTTCTGACAATAATAGGCTATCATCTCAATATGTTTATCCACTCTGATTAGTCTTTCCAAATGCCATGCTTGCTATGTATTTCTCCTCCCTTAAATATTTCTTGCCCCTGCTCCATGCCCAATTTAGCAGAAAAATAAGCAAAAAATATTTTTTTGTGTGGATGATTTCCATATTCTCACCCCTTGAATTCTCCCTTGCGCTGAAACAAACAAAACAATGCCACCATCAGCAGGGATTTTAGAAAGTAGAACCTGTGTAGTCAAGGCAAGATTCTAACTGAACTATATTTAAAAATTAAGTCAAGATGGATTAAAGACCAGAAACCATAAAAATTCTAGAAGAAAATGCCATAAAATCTCTTCTGGACATTGGCCTAGGCAAATAATTTATGACTAAGACCCCAAAAGCAAATACAGCAACAACAAAAATAAATGGGACTTAATTAATCTAAAAATTTTCTGCACAGCAAAGGAAATAATCAACAGAGTAAATAGACAACCTACAGAATGGGAGAAAATATTTGAAAACTGTACATCTGACAAAGTGCTAATATCCAGAATCTACAAAGAACTCAAACAAATCAGCAAGAAAGAACTAAATAACCCCAACAAAAAGTGGTGGGTGAAAGACATAAACAGATTTTTTTTTCAACAGAAGATAGAAAAATGTCCAATAAACATATGAAAATATGCTCAACATCACTAATCATCAGGGAAATGCAAATTAGGACCACAATGAGATACCAGCTTACCCTGTTAGAATGGCCATTATTAAAAAGTCAAAAAACAATAGATGTTGGTGCAAATGCTATGAAAAGGGAATGCTCATACACTGTTGGTGGAATGTAAACTAATACAACCTCTATGGAAAACAGTATGGAGATTCCTCAAAGAACTAAGTGTAGACCTACCATTTGACCCAGCAATCCCACTACTGGGTATCTACCCAAAGGAAAAGAAGTCATTTCATAAAAAAGACACCTGCACTGGAATATTTATTTTAGCACAATTAACAATTGAAAAGATATGGAATCAACCTATGTGCCCATCACGTCATGAATGGATAAAGAAAATGTGATATATATATATATATACACACACACACACACACACACACACACACACACACACACACCATGGAGTACTACTCAGCCATTAAGTGGAATGAAATAATGTCTTTTGCAGCAACTTGGGTGGAACTGGAGACCATTATCCTAAGTGAAATATCTCAGAAATGGAAAAATAAATAGCACATGTATTCACTTATAAGTGAGAGTTAAACAAGGGATACATACAGTCATAAAGCAGTGGAATGGACATCTAAAACCAAGAAGGAGGGAGGGTGGGAAGAGGGTAAGGGATAAAAGCCTACCTATTGGGTACAATGTACACTTTTCTGGTGACAGGTACACTGAAAACCCTGACTTCAGCATTATACAATTCATCCAATTAACAAAAAACACTTTTACTCCCTAAATCTACTGAAATAAAAAAAATAAAATAAATACACGGTGTCCCAAAAGTCTCCATACAAAGGAAAAATTTTGTAAAATTTGGTAATGAATTTTGTAAATAAAGGTACATTTAGCTAGAATTTCCCATTTTCCCCCTGTATGGTGACCTTTGGGACACCGTGTAGATTAAAAAAGATTCTGATCAAATTAAGGAGATGCCTCCGAATGTGGCTGGTGGAGAAGATGAACAGGAAGGTAGGTCGGCACCCAGCCCCTGCTCTGTCTTGTGACATCTCACCCTCCTCCCCTTTCCCAGCCTCCGGTCCATTCTTGCTACCCCTGGACTCAATATGGCGCAGACTGAGCTCATTCTCAGGGGTCCTCCAGGTAAAAGGAATGCTGTGTACAAAGGCAGGAAGGTATACAGCATGTTCACAGAAAGCCAAGGCTGAAGTGCAGGATTGCAAGGAGGAATAAAATGAGGCTGGAGGATTCAGTTGAGTTTGTCCAGAATCCTGTCTGCCAGGGTGAAGAGTTAGAATCCTACCCCATGGCATCAGCAACCACCAGATGTCTGAAGAAGGGGAGGGCCTTCCTCAGACTTGTTTTCCAGGTGATGACTTTGGCTGCAGTGTGGAATGGGCCCTACTTATAGTGGGGAGAATAAGCGGTCCAGCGAGTCACTCTCCTATAAATAGGATGTAAGGGATATTTCAAGAATGAACTGCAGTCACCAAAGATGGGACAGACATCACATCAACCCTCAGCCCCAGCCCAGTTAATGGGATTATCACAAGGACGTTGGACAAACATGGACCACTCTAGACAACCACAGATGCAGACAAAACGTTATTTGATCTGGTGAATCAGACATTATATTAAAATGCTCTGCACTATTTGATGGAGTCCCCTACCAGATTTCCTGCACAGCATGGTAACTCTGGATGGATCTGGACATGGGGAGGGAAGGGTGCGGGAGCTTTTCCTAGTAGACATCCAAGTATCCCAAAGGTTTGCTTCAGTAAAGCATATGGACGCACAAATGATGCTGAGAACTGAAGGTGACTCCCGTCTCCTCAGAGCCCATCAACAGCTTCTTCAGAAGCTACGGGAGCACCTTCTAGTGTTCTAGAGGCTGCCCAGGCCTCTGAGAGACTGAGTTGCCATGGAGTTACCACATTCCCCACTCCACTTCACAGAGCAGCGGGACAGCCCTAGAATGAGCACCGGGCAGACAACATGCTTTCGAGATGTTCATGTTTAGCTCTGAGGCCATGGGCAAATTATATATGTGACGACTGTCCCTTCTCCTGCTGTGAGGATCAGATATAATGAGGGACAATTTAGACTGGGTATCTGGGAGGGCACGGCTGAGGAAGTGATCTTTGGACCAGGATCTGAGTGACAAGAAGGACTGGCTATGACAAGATCTAAACAAATAAGCATGTTGTATTTCATCACTGTCGTTGAGTGACTACACTAGGCAGGTCATCTAGGAACTCCCAAGCTGTGCCAGACACAGGTCCTGAGTCTAACAGGGGTGATCAGACATGCCAGATAATCACAAGCTACCAGGCAATGAGGAATTCCTGCCTTCTCTGTGTCATGCTGGGACAGGATCAAGTCTCCTTTAGAAAGCTGGTAATTAACAATAGGTACATACAGTCTGGAGGATGGTGCAACATCCCAGACTGAAGGGGGGAAGGGGGGTAGAGTGAAGAGGAGATGAGAGATGCTTAGGATGCAAAATGAACAGCCTTTGTGACCATCCTCACCCTCCTCCTTGTCATCTTCCGCAACATCATCCTGTCTAACATTTATAGGGTCTTTACTATATTCTAAGTCCTCTGAATACGTTGTTCTCATTTAATTAAGATTAAATTTTTTAAGATTAAGATTTAATTTGTTCATATTGTCTTTCAGGAAAATGGTCTGTGAAATTGCTGAAATCTGTAGAAAACGAAGACTTAGGAGAGAGGTTAGGTAATTTGCCCAAGGCCATGATGCTAGTAAGAGGTGGAGCTGGGATTTGAACCCAGGTCCCAAACGCAAACCCAAAATGCTTTTAACTACTGTATAAAAATTGGAGGCCAAAGGATCAGAGGGCAGGCTGCGGCCTCTCCCTCTGTTGAAGGAGTGGATGGTGGCAGTGACCTAGGAGCAGAGGAACACATTCAAAGCATGGTTACCACACAGGCTAGAGAGAGCCTGGCCCAGAAGTGACCATGTCCTTCTTCTCTTCCAGTATCTTGAAGGACAAACCGCGTCACACATCTCTCCTGCACTGGCTGTTTTAACATTGGACTTTACAACACGGTAAGTGAATACATATTTCAGCCCGTCTTCCTATTACATTACTTTCCTCATTGTTAGAACTTTTTGAAACAGTTTAAGCCTCACAAGAAACAGTGAAAACAGTGTGGTTTCAGTGACCTTCCACCCAGCTTTCCCTGATGATAATATCGCACATGACTGCAGTGCATCGTCAAAGCTATGTGCACCATTGGCGTCACTACTGCACTATGAACTCAGGAACAGATTTTATTTGATTTGCCATTTTATATGCACTTTTGTGGTGTACAGCTCTATGAAATATCGTATGTATAGATCATGTACTGTTACTTTCTTTAAAGCAGCCAATATTCTCCTCCAGAATATAGCTATGTAATTGACAGGTGAGGCTGATGTCATTTATGAGGAAAAGCAGTTTGGAATGATGGAAAAGAATGCTGGACCAGGAACCAGGAGACCTGGGGTGTCCTCCTGGCTTGGTCCCTGGCTTGCTGTGTGATGCTGGACGGGTCACTTCTCTCTGAGGTCAGTGCTGAAAACACTTCCATCACCATCCAGATCTTCCCAGAGACAGTGTTCAGAAATGAATCAATCGGAATCAATCAGGAGGCTGATTGGTTGCTGATGGGGGCGATTTCACAGTGCTGACCTATGCCCAGACTCTTTCAGAGGCACCACCAATGTGTCATCAGCGTGTGCTGAGGGGGCAGTAGAGTCTGCCTGACTGCACTCTTCTGCTGACTCTGCCACTTCCAAGCGCTGTACCTTTGCTGTCTTTGGACATGTCGATGGGCTGTTCTGAGCCTGGGGGTGAGGGTGTGGTTTTCTATCTATGGATGTGGATGGCGCAATATTTTAGGACTGTTGGAAGGATCGAATGAGGCAAATATGTCAAGGTACTTAACAGAATGCTACAATGTGGTGGCTTCTCAGAAAATGATGGGTTTTGTTATCATTGTCTTCATATATTTGATTTTGTCTGAAATCTATCCTCTTTTAAATAAATCCTATCATTATGCAGCCAGCCAGACCCACCCCTATTTCTATAACACTTTCTATTACTTCTCAGTTAGAAATATTCTCTTCTCCATTTGGATAAACTCAGAAAAGTTTGAAGAGCCCAAGAAAGACCAAGATTCACTCTAAAGGCAGGACACCTTGCATGGCTTCTGCACTCTCCCTGCTCAAGCAGCACCCACTGAGAAAGGCCAGAAAAAACATCTGCTCCCCCATCTGACTTTGTTATTTTTTTTGCTCACCAAGTACCGCAGTTCCAAAGAGATATTTCTTGCTGTTACAAAGGCGAATGGACAACTATGAGATAGCCGTAGAATTTTTCCAGCGATTTTTGCAACATGTTGTAGGAAAATTTTACACGTTGCAAGCCATCACAGGAGAAATTGCTCAAGAATTACCCTCAATTTTGTGCCAAAATTAACCTGAATGAAATTTCCTGAGGGAAATGAGCAATCTGGATGACATATTTGGTAGTGAATTTCACAGGGAGGAGGCCTCTGTCCATCATGGCAGGGTTGGCTGGTGCCAGGCGTTCAGATAGCGGAGGTTCTGATTCTCTGATGGGAAGCAGATGTTTCTATGTCTGCTCAAGAAACACATGAGATGGGGTCACCTCAACTGGTTGGTTAGGCGACCCTGACAGGTAAAAACAGTGTGCCTTAGTAATCATGCTGGTACAACAGGGTGGGAGAATGCTAAAATGATTAGTAGCTAATACCAATTTACTTATATTTACAGTGAGCTAATTCACAGATATGCATGTGGATGCCAAAACTTTTAATCATGACATTCTGTTGAAAGAAGTCCTTTCGTATGATAAATCTATCCCTCTTATTACGCTTAGGAATGTAGATCGATACCACCTTCCCAGAAAGCAATTTAGCAATATATACTGTTTGACCCAGTAAATTCTTCTTCTAGGAATTTACACTAAGGAAATGATAAGAAACAAGGCCAATAGTTTCTGCATGAAGGAGCTCATCACATTATTATTATAAATAATAAAAAATTGGAAACATCCTGAATGTTCAACATAGGGAAACAGTTAAACAACCTATAGAAACTCCTTGGGAAATACTGGATGAATCTCTTTCCAGTTGTTTTTCTCAGTAAAGATCTTCCAGCACGTATATGATTGACCCTCAGTATACTTCAGCAGATGTTTCCTAAGCCAGCCCCAACTATGTGCCAACACAGTGGTAGGCAGCAGAGACATGAAGGCAAAACAAACACGGTTCCTACTTACAGTCTAAATCAGGAGTCAGCAAACTACAGCCCACAGGCCCAAACTGGCCCACTATCCATTTTGTAAATAAAGATTTATTGGAACACAAATACTCTTAGTTTTTAATTTATTGTCTACGGCTGCTTTGTGCTATAATAGCAGTTGAGCAGTTGCAACACAGATGGTATGGTCCACAAAGCCTAAATGCTTATGATCTGGCCTTTTTCAGAAAAAATAATTCCAACTCCTTGTCTAAAGTACGACAGACTAAATCAAATCACTTCAGTATGGCTTGTGCGTGTGAGAGGCAGGCGGAGACAGTCCTGTGTCACCAAGACTGAGGCTCAGGTAGATGCCTCCAAATTTCCCCACAATTCCCTCATCCTGATCATACACACGTACAACGTACCTGATTTGTTCCAGTGTGACTCAGTTAGAAAACAGAGGCAAACCATTATCATCTTCAACCATAGTAGTCTTTAACTGCTGGTTTTTTTTTAAGAAGAAAAAATATATTCTTCAAACAAAACCTCATGCAGAAATGCAGAACTCCCCCACGTAAAATGAGACAAGCAGAGCTGCTCTGGTTGAAGGAGGACTGTCAGGGCGTGAAGTCCAGCTTCTCACCTTCCTGCCTGCTCCTCTTCCTCATGGCTCGGGGTGCTCAGCGCTGGCTCCACTCACATGTTGGCCCAGAAGGTTCTTTCTCGTGGGCACCGTCTTGCGCACTGTGGGATATTCGGCAGCGTCCCTGGCTTCTATCCACTAGATGCCAGGAGCATCCTTTCCCCTCAGTGTGACAAACAAGAATGTCTCCATACATTGCCAAATGGGGGAGTGAAATCCCAAGTGGGAGTGAAATCCCAAGTGGGAGTAAAATCACCCCCAGTTGAGAACCACTGCTCTAGTTTATTCCACAGTTCATGAGACACCTAGCAGTGCATGACAGATTTCCCAGAAAGATTGAAAACAATGGCAATTCCACAGAAGGGCAACAACAGTCTTTGTAGATGTCAGAGAAGCTATGGGCAAAGAGTACTTAATTATCCAGCTTTTAAAAATAGTTCTTCACTGCCATCAAACTCTCTAGTAAAGAATCTAGAGTTCTTTAAAATTGACTTGTGGCTTAACTTCAGCATGGGTAGGATTATGTATAAGACAGAGCATGGTGCCTGGCACATAGTAGGTGCTTACTAAGTGTTGAATGAAAGAGCAGCTGGTTGAGGAGTCAAAGGATCAAAGTTATAAGACTAATTTGCTCTTTGAACTGGATCATCTCTAGGTCCCTTCTGGTACCAAACTGTATTTGGAAAAAGACATAAAGCCCTGATGTGAAGAATCCTGCCATGCTTAAAGCTGGGGAAATTTGCTTTATGCAGACAAAATTAAATTGGAAACAGAAATCAATGGAAACATATTGACAACACCATTCATTTGAAGAGAAGAAATGGTCCATGGGATAAAACGTATTTTGGCTTTCAAAATGAAAGAAATTGTGAAACTAGTGATCTGGTTTTAATCAAGCTTATGGTATCACTTGATGGTGTCTCATCCTATTTCATTGGAGAATAGCACTTTACCAAGGGACTCCACTGGAAGAAAATGCTGGCACCCTTGTAGGATAAAACTGGGTAAGAATCAACTGCAGCCATGTTTACAAAGCTGAAGAAAGGAGCCCTGGGAGGCAGACACCTCATACTCTGAAAGAGAATTACCGCCCCTCGATCCCACCAGGGTCATCTTTCTCTGAAGGGTGCTAAATTCTAAAATTCCAGTGCTATACTTTCATCATCTTCCTCTCCAACAGACTGAAATGGGGGGGGGGTGGAGAGAGGTGTGGAATGACTTGGGACAATGGTAATTGTTCTGTTACAAAAGTAAGATATCCATGTTTTTGTATAGAAGAGTAGAAACCTCTGGACTTCCACTTTACTTTTAACATGTAAGATGGTACACTGGATTCTGTTTAAACAGACCATCATATATCTGGCCAGATTGTATTGTAATTTTTTAGGGTCCCAGGAGGGGCTGGTACTAGGAAAAAACCCCATGGGACGGGTCTCTCAGAGGCTGTGGGTTTGGACTGCCAAGGGCCAGGACTAGGATGTTTCCTGAAGAAAGGAACAGAGAGACAATGTCCACACAGTACAGGGCAGCCAGATTATTGGCAAAAAGGCAAAAGCAAACTGGGTTGATGAACCCTGCTCCAGGATAGGGGCTGCTTGCACACTGGCCCGATTGCAGGACCTGCTGAGCACAGACAGCCTGGGTCTACACATGTAGGTCACAACTGGAAGGCCCTCAGAGGACTGTCCCCAGGCAAGAAGGCAGTGATGGAGACTCATGCTTGCATCCTTGTCATTTCCTTAACGCAGCCGACCTCCAAACACGCCTGTTTGCATTTTTCTCCACAAGATGGCACCTACAAGCCTTTGTAAAAAGTAGTCGCCTAAGCGACTAGTTGAGGGACAAGAGCTAGTGGTTAAACATTTAAAGAAGGATTCTGAGAAATACATGAGGGGTGGACTCAGAGATTCAGGCTGGGAGCATATTTATTGTGCTCTTATGTAGGTTTCTGCTCTGTTGTTAAAACATGATTTCATTTCTTAAAATGCTTTTATGGAACACTGGAAAATGTGGGTGGAACAATCAGGCCTTCCATTTCCAGAATGTTTAAGAAAACACTTAACCATCTGTGTGAGTTACAGTGTTGGGGGTTATCTGGGCTTTCTGGATGTCACTGGGTGGTCTCCAAGGACGCTGAGCGGAGGGACTCGGTACGTGGGAAGACATGCCGAGAGAAAAGGCTGGCCACCAAGCACGGGGTTGACTCCCGACTCCTGAGTGGGGACTGGCACACTGGAAAGCTGTTTTCAGAAGCGCTTGGCAACACAGGCAGTGGGCTGGTGAGGGAAGAGACTGCGGGTTGAGCAGCACACAGACAACTGCAAGAAGGGCACACAGTGATGGGGGCCTGGACCAGAGTGACGGAATTAGAATGGAGGGCCAGGGCCAGCTGGCATCACGCTGAAGGAATGGCCAATTGGACTGGAGATGACGGTTTACTAACAGCGGAGAAGTAAGGCAGCCTGAAGTTGGTGGCCTGGGAGCCTGGAAGAGTATTAGTGTTCTTCAGGCAGGCTTTGACGGAGTCACCTTATAGTGAGGATCTGAGTGTGTATTTTGATATCATTAATTCATTCATTGAATTTAATCATATTAATTCTCTCTCTTTCCCTCTTTCATTGGAATTTTCCTCTAAAACCCTAGACATTTTTATTTTAGCTTTTTGGATACAAATCTTTCTAAAGTCTATTTTATACTCCTCATTTTTTTTTAAAAATACAAATCAAGGATAATACGTATTATTTCATCTTCTTTAGCTCCCTTTTACTCAAAGCATGACTCATGGACCCACAGCACAGGCACCTTGTGGGGGCTTTTGAGCAATCCTGGGCTCGTCCCAGGCCCCCTGAGTCGGAATCTGCACTTGAGCAGCATGCCCAAGCGATTCCTGTGCACACCAAGTTTGAGAAGTGCTGCTGTGGACCAACAGTCAGTGAGCCGCTTTTGCAAAGAGCCAGAGAGAGGATTTTAGACTTTGCAGTCACACGGTCTCTGCTGTCACCCCTCAGCTCGGCCGCTGTAGTGTGAAAGCAGCCAGGGACAACTGATGGCTGTGGCTGCCCCAGGGAAACTTTATTCACCAAAGCAGGCGGCAGCTGGATTGGGCTCACACGCTGGATTCGGCGTACCTGCTGGATTTGGCTTGAGGACTAGCTCGCTGATCCTACTCCGGATGGTCAGGGATGTTCTGAGTTGTGAAGGATTGTCACCCTCTATATTAAGTGATTTCAACTGCCCAAAGGACTCTGCTGTCTCCCCTCTGGATGTCAGAAGTCACTTCTTGCAGCTGGCAGCCCCTTTCCTGCCTTCCTAACTCATGGGCTGTTGTCACTTGGAAATGGCTGAAAAGCAAATGAAACAACCCAGAACTTTCTGAACCAAAAGACTTGAGCCTTAGTACTGGCCATGCCACAAGAGTGTGTCTCCTGTCTGTGAAATGGTGTTACTCATACCTGTCTGCCCACTGTGCAGAGGTTCTGGGAGGATGGAGAGAGAGTGCTTAAGAAGGGTTGAGGTCATAAAGCACCCTGCAAATCTGAGTTGCTGTAACCCATTTTGGCCCCTCCATACCAAGCACCTGCTATGTTCTAGGACTGCTCGGACATTATATCCCTCTTCTCATTGACTCTCCAGAGCAATCCTGTTCAACAGGAAACCAGGTCTTAAGGAGACTTAGAAACTTGCCCAAGTTTCCATAGCCAGCAAGCAGCAGAGCTGGCACCTGGTTTTGTCCACTCTCAGCCCATGCGCTAACATCCATGGCTGCACTCAGTTCTGGATCAATGAGCATGCTGGGAGGAACATTTGTGCTTTTCATGGGTTTCCTGACAGCCAGTTTTAAGACAGTTCTTTCTCTTTCTCAGATGCAGCCTAGAAGACTGAGGCTGCTGCAGTCTGGGATTATTTGACCTTTTAGATCACTTACTGTTTACTCTGTTCTTTTTTCTTTCCTCAAGTTGCACACCAGCCCCCAAAGGACAACCAAATCTCCCATCCCGTCAAAACAAAGACAATACAACAATATCACTCTGTGGTTTCAAGTTGAAAAGAAATAATGCCTTTGGAAAGCTTTTCTCTGTGAGATTTTTAACAGGGCAAGGGTAGAGACAAGACATGTTCATAGACATAGTCTCCTGAGAATCCCAGGACGGGATAGCAGGGAAGGCTCTGGGAGTCCCAGCCCCTTGCTTCATGGATACAGAAACCAAGTCCCAGGAGGGGAAATGATTTCTCCAAGTTGCCAGAGAGAAGACTTTCTACCTACCTACTTTCTACCTTTTCCTGACACTGCAATGTCTTCTATTTTCTTTCCTCTTCTTTTTTTTTTTTTACTATGCTTCTGCAACCACATAAAAAAGGTTTTATCTACCAGCTAGAATAATAGCAACTCTTTTTAGAGAGCAAATTGTCATTGTGAAAATACTTGGATAAACTGCTTGAGATGGGAGGTGGGACCCTGAGGCTGGGGGTCAGCAGAAACAAAGGCTATAGAGACAGTGGCTAAACTGAGATGTGGCTAAGTAGAAAAGGCCGGTTTTGCTCCCAAGGCTGGAGAGAGAGGAAAGGGACACAAAGGGAAGGGAGGAGAGAAACTAGGAGACGGGGGAGAGCCAGTGAAAAGCCCTGAGTGGCCCGGAGCACTGCGAAGGACTGATCTTGAATCTGAAGTTTACTTGCTGTGATTTAAGCCTTTTTCTGTTCCCAGCCCTCCCAAGCCTTTGGATTTCCTGGTTTAGACATCTTTAATTCTCTTTCCATTTCCACAGTCTGAAACAAAAATTTCTCTTCTGTGTCCTCAGATGTTCAAAAGTCTTTTCTTCTAGACACACACATGGATGTTCACTAAGAGCATTCCTAAGTACCTACACCTGCCGGTGACATCATTTTCTGAGCCTTAGTTTTCTTACCTGCGAAATGAGGGCATTAAAGTATAATTAACAGGTCTCTTGTGAGGCTTAAATGAAACATGAAAATGAAGGTAACTAGTTAAGAACTGGCATGAAGCAGGGGCTGGAAAAATGTTGGGCTGCCTTTCCTTCTCCTTGAGACAGCTCTGCCTTCCTTCAGCGACCCGGCCCCTTGACAATCTGGCCATGGGATCCTCCTTCTTGCACAAGTTACATACAGTTCTACACCAACAGAGGAGGCTGGTCTCTTTGCATGGTTCACTGAAACCTCACTTCTGTTTACACACGATTCTCAAGGTGGTGTTTGAAGCCAGAGCTGTAACTGGTGAACCATGGCGGTCTATTTGAACTTCAATAATGCGCTGGGACAATAGTGATCAAGGCTTCCAGAGATTTCTTATAACATTGTTATCATTCTTTCTATTTTTTAAAAATGTGTTTCTTTTGTTAGTCTTTCCTGGTTTGTCTTGGAGACCAGCTTTGGAAAGCCTCAAAAATTGGAAAGAGGTTATGCTCACTTTAGAAACAGCAAGGGAGGCCGCCGGGCGCAGCCGATAGCTCAGGCAGGCTGGCTCACCGTCTCAGGTGAGTCGTACCTGGAAAATAGATGCAAGCAGGATTCAAGCATCTCCCAGGGATTTCGGTAGTAGTGTCACTGGGATGGCCCGACAAAGCGGATGGAAAAACTTTAACAGTTTTTTTCCTTCTCTTTCTTTTAGCAATTTTTCTTTAGTATTTGCTATCTAGAAAGACAGCTAATCAAGAACACCAGAAGGCCCAAATACTATAAATAGCCACCTGACCTCCTGCTGGAGGCCAGAAATCCAGACCTGCGCACAGCCGGTACAGACCAGAACAAGCAACTTCCAGGTGCCCCTAGCTCATTATCATATCATTCTAATACTAAAATCACTCCCCCAAGGGAAAACTGCCATGTATATGCGACAGGTGAAAAAGCATGTATGTGACTGCAGCTGAGACTCCATCACGTGCTCTCACACACCTCCTCCCACCCACATCTAACTCTTAAAATTCCCACGTCCCCCTGTGCTTGGACAGACGGTGCCTTTAGAGCTCAAGCTCACCTTTCTCCATTTTTTGGCCAAAGAATTAAAAAAACCCTGAATGCCTTATCAATTGGATGTTCTTCCTTTGTGGCCAATATAAAGCAGGGAAAGAACCCAGTTTTTTGGTAACAGCAGGAAGACTCACGAATATATGTGACAGCTGTCATGGCTAGAGTACTCGCCATATGCTCTGCATCTTACGTACATTATACTGTTCAATTTGCTGGATGACCTCAACTATCCCTATTTTGCTGAAGCTTAGAAAAGCTAAGTAATATGTCAAAGCTCACACAGCGTGGTGGTGGTGGGTTTCAAGGAAGGGTCTTCTAACTCCAAAGCCCAGGCTCTTTCTCCTCTGCTAGTCACATAGTCCCTTAGGACAGCAGAAACCCTTCTTGTAAGAACAGGGCCTGGTGGATGGCTGACCGAGGGCCGGCATACTTGCTTATGTTTCTTGGGCTGTTCTCTGGCCTTCCCCCAGACCCTTCCATGTGGGCTCAATGCCCAGTCCGAGGCCTCCCCTCCTATGAGGACTGATGAAATTGTCTCAGCATCTCCTCTACCTTCTCTTTATTCTCCTGCTCCCCTGAAGTACCTGCCATATCCACTCACCTAAGTATAGGGACATCCATAACACCACCCGTCCTCCCATAATGAATTCCTAGGTCCAAAACTATTCACTGAAATAGTACTTATTTTTCTCATTCATCGTTCTGGGAATGGAAAGTACTGGTTTGCCAAGTTGGGAAGTGTTTATGACTCAAGGAAAAACATCAGGTTCCTTGGGAGATGTCATTTCCCAACCAAAGGGCTTGCTCTTTGGGGCTAGAATGACTAAGAAATTAAATAAGAATAATTCCTTATTATGCTGTCTTTTAACCATAGATGCATACAATATGAATATTTATTTCACTAAGAAATAAAGACGTTGTGTTCCATGCATTGTCAGAAGGAAGAAATTTGGCTGAAATATTTAAACATGAAGGCTCCTTCACGCTTCTTTTGAAGGATAGCTGAGAACAGGGTTATCTGTCAAGCTCAGTGTGTTCCATAGCAATAATTCAGGTGGCAGCCAGATGTACAATTCTCATGCTAGCAAAGGACTCCCCTTCTCCTACAACTTTAAACCAAAAGGTAGGGCAACGGCAGATCTGATGCCCGAACATGGCTTCCAAGTGACCCACTAACAACATGCACTTGTGTACATAAATATTGAAGACGTGTAAACCAGTTGGATAAACACCGATTCTTCACCTTCTTTGGTGGAGCCTTGAAATTCTCAATTTTCACCAGTCCCTTCTTTAAAACCCAGATCGTATTTATGAGCTTTTAAGGCACGCCCCCCCCCCCCAGATGTGTAAGTATAAAGGCTAAATGTTGTGGTTTCAGGTAATCTATCCTGCATGTGGTTGTGAAATTTATCTTCCCAAGATGCTGCTGTCATCATGTCTTTCCTTTGGCTCAAAAGGCTTCCTGATATCAGCTGTCACTTAAACAAGCTGATTGTTTCCTCCCAGGCCTTGTGCCTGCATGTGATTCCCTGATTCCAGGTGGAAGGGAGTGCCTGGGGCTGCAGGCACTCAAGACTAAGCCCTCCCCAGGTGTGGATAACTGGGTGAAAGTAGGAATTTTGAAAATGATCCAGTGTCCCTATGTTTTGACAGCAAAAACACTTTGTTAAAGTGGCAGGAAATATTAATAAGTGACACTAATCATCAATTATATCTCCTAATTTATTGGGTTGGTTTTATGATGATAAAGGGAGTTCATGTTTGCAAGAAGCATCTGACACATGGAAGGAGCTCAATGCATATTATGTTTTATTGAAAGTCAAGTTAAAGATAACATAGAGGGCAAATGCAAAGAAATGCAAACAGATGATATTCATTCCTAGATTAAACAATAGCTTCCTTGGAATGCTATTTAGCTAGAGAATGGCCTACGTACACTTTAAAATATGTGGAATGGCAGCAAATATGGAAGTAAAAAGAAAAGCATTTCTCTGGCAGAGCGAAACAAACCCTTGTTCAAAGAGAGTGACAGCCAAGGTGAAAGAGAGTGAAAGAGTGAAAAGAGTCACAGATTAGAGTTGGGTCACTTTAGGCCCGAGAAGGAAAGCATGCTCTCCTTCTGTAGAGGTCTACAGAAATGCTCATGAACACCAAAGAAAGCAACAGAAAGGAAAAAAAGTGGTACCTGTTGAGTATCTATTAGGGTGAAAAATGTGTCTTACCATTTTAACAGAGGAGGGAAGAGGAAGGTTAAATAACTTGCCCTAGGACACAGCCAGGCACTAGGATATGAGCGTCTTTATCTAGATCGAAAACTCAAAAGCAGAGTGATCAGGTGGAACCAAAGAGGCAAATGAAACAGGGGACATGGTGGGGAACACGGACGCCGCCAGCGAAAGCCTTCACTCTGAGGGGCAGGCCTTGGACAGGTGGAGGGAGGAGGGGAAGGGGCTCTGGGTGGCTCCTGAGAGCTTGCCCTTCACCAGTGGAAAGAAGTCATTTGATACCATCCTAGACTCCTTCTCTATACTCACGGAAAGCTCCAATGTCCCAGAAGCTTCGCGTTCTCACTTGCCTATTGCCTACACACGCTGCTGGATGCCCTGGCGCTAAAACCTCTCCTATTTTTTCCTATTGCAACAAGAGGGTAATGACAAATGATTTTCTCCCAGTTCAAATCCAAGGGCCTAGGACTTTAAATTCCTCTGGACAGCTTGTAGTTCATCTGGTAGCTCACTCTGCCTTACGCCTCCAGAATGTTCTTCAGTTACCAGAAAAGAAATCTAAAATCATGGTATCATGAACTGATAAGCCAGGATGTCCCAGGGGCCATCTTTCACACTTTGGGTTTGTTTGAGTCATCCTTGCAATCCCCTAGGAGCCTGGGGCCCCATCTTTTGAGCCCTTAGGTTACCATCTTTGAGATTATATTTTATATATGGTTGAGGGCTACAAAGAAATCACCGTGTAATTTCAATTTGTTCAACTTATGTTTTTAAATAATGATAGGAAAAGAGCCTATTCCCTTTAAGATAAAGAAGCTCTGGAGATCTTGAGCAGGGGAAGGCTATAAACCCATGGCTTAATAACAGCTGCTATAGAATATTAATCTTGAGTTGTTAATGCCTCCTATGGGTTCCACGAGCTAACAGAGGCATTACCCCTGAGCTAAGCAGTGAACTAGACTGCTAAAGAAAGTTATTGGAAGTGTCTACTTGAACACTGAAAAATCCCTCCTCAAATAAGTTGGTAATGGTGACATAGTTGACACATAGCCATTCAGATAGTAACTAGCAAAATGATCTCTGTCTTATGATGGCTGGAAGGAAAATCATGTCATCAGAACATATGGGGGTGTCTGTCTTCTTCCTTGCTGTAGCTCAAAGCCATCAACAAATCGAACCAGGTTTTTTTGATATAAGCTAAAATGTCAGGGAAACAGAATACAAACAAGGGTGGCACAGAGCAGTGGTCCCCAACCTTTTTGGTATCAGGGACTGGTTTCATGGAAGACAGTTTTTCCATGGAGCCATTGGTGGGGGATGGTTTGGGGATGATTCAAGTGCATTACATTTATTGTGCAGTCAAACCTCTCTGCTAATGATAATCCGTATTTGCAGCTGCTCCCCAGGGCTAGCATCACTGCCTCAGCTCCACCTCAGATACTCAGGCATTAGATTCTCATAAGGAGCATGCAACCTAGATCCCATGCATGCGCAGTTTATAGCAGAGTTTGTGCTATGAGAATCTAATGCCACTGCTGATCTGACAGGAGGTAGAGCTCAGGCGGTGATGTGAGTGATGGGGAGGCTGTAAATACAGATGAAGCTTCGCTTGCTTGCCCACCACTCACCTCCTGCTGTGTGGCCCGGTTCCTAACAGGCCATGGACCAGGCCCAGTCCACAGCCCAAGGGTTGGAGACCACAGGCATAGGGTATTGACCTATATGGCCATGAAAATCCAATTTGGATTTCCTTGTAAATTTGCAACTTATAGTTACCAGTTTATATTAATAAAAAACACTAAGTGTCCTTGCTGTTGAAGACCAGAGTTCTCTATTTCACATAAACATCACTAAAATAGATAGGAGAAAAAGAATTTGAAACAAAGGGCATCTATCCTTTTCAGAAAATATAACTTTGAAATTTCATTTCATAACAGATTTATAATACAGAGGACAAAATGGCCCAACCAACAGAATGAAGAGGAGGCTTATCATAGTAGAATCAGGCTTGTTGGCAAGTATCCCCACTAAACACAGAATGCTAGAATCACAGAATCTTAGAGTAGAAAAAAACATAGAGGCCATCTGGTCTAACCAAGGTCAGCCTGGGTCCTCTGTTCCCTGCTGAGGCACTGGACAGGTCATTGGGGCTAATTTGACCTATCAAACATGTCTGCTAAATGAGACAGGTCAGGAGTAGCTTTCAAGCTATTCCAAGGTTCCACTTAAATGTTTTCATAATCTTTAAAACATATTTTTAGAATATGAAGAACTGTAATAAACATCATATACACTGAACCATAGAATATGCTTGAGTATAACACACTGGCCATTACTGAATTAACTCATTTTTATGCAGCATTCAGGACAAACTGCTCCCATTTTTATTTACTCAAAAAGATTACTTATCTATAATTTACAATTCTTGTCTGTGTTAATCAAGAACTCCTCAAGAGTTGTAAATTGAAACAAAATTCAGACATAAACTGAATGTTGAAGCATCAAAACTATTTTCCATATTCCTTGTGCTAAGTTTTCTATTTGACAAAATAGCCACACACTCACTAGATGCCTGTATAATACTTAGATGTTAATGTTTTAATTAAAAATTAATTTATGCTAACAATACACACTAGCAGTTTTTAAAATTTTGTTTTACACATTGGGATTACCTATACCACATTCTTGGGAAAAAAGAGCATTTCTGTTAATAAGTGTGAGGATCATATGACCAGATGATACCAAATGCTCTGCACTTTTAAAAATGCTTTACTATGTGAATTTTTTTTTTTTTTTTGAGTCTCACTCTGTCCCCCAGGTTAGAGTGCAGTGGTGTCATCATAGCTCACTGCAACCTCAAACTGCTGGGCTCAAGTGATCCTCCTGCCTCAGCCTCCTGAATAGCTGGGACTATAGGCGTGTGGCACTGTGCCCGGCTAATTTTTTCTATTTATAGTAGAGACGGGGTCTCATTCTTGCTCAGGCTGGTCTCGAACTCCTGACCTCAAGCGATCCTCCCTCCTTTGGCCTCCCTGAGTGCTAGGATTACAGGCATGAGCCACCACACCTGGCCTAAACTTGGACTATTAGTGTCAACTTTTTATACAGCTCCAGGTAACCTCCTGGGTGCCTGTAACCTTTGACTTTCTTAGCCATCTCTGTCCCTGCAAGAGCCTTGTCTGTCTGCTTTTGTTTGACCTTCTCCAGTGACAGGGAGCTTCCCACCTGTTGAGGAAGCCAATTCACCCCTGAACGGCTCTGACTTGTAACAATTCCTCCTCCCTAGCTACTGGAAGCGTCTCTCTGTGTACTGTCCCCACTGTTCCATGTTCTGCCCTCGGGAGACCTTTGGACACTGGGCTGTGTCACTTCATTTCTAATACATTTCATTTGACTTGGAGTATTTGCCCCAAACAGGTCTTTTTCTCAACATTATCCCCTCTTTGTCAGGACTATGTGATGCAAGTAGAGCCCTATGTTCCCAGCTCCAAAGCTAAATTACTTAGAATAACTTTACTGTGGTACAGGTACCAAAAAAATATTTTTACATTTTCCATTTGGTATTGTACCTTTTCTAGCATTTGGTTTTCCCATGAAAACAGTGGCTTAATAATACCTCTGTAATGAATCTTCTTTCTGTGATAAGGTATTTGCCCTTTTTCACCCATTTATTACAAAAGTGACATAAGGAATTATACCATTAAAAAAGTAAAAAAAAAAAATTACTGAGTAGTAATTAGAAACGCCGTCTTTGGAATCACACTTTCCTGGGGTTGTCGTTCTGTTGGACATATACTGACTGTGCCTTTAGGCGAGGGGCAGAACCTTTCTCACCCCTTTGTCAACTGGAAATAGGAAAAATATAATAATAATTTAAAGCATGGGAGGAAAGCATTTATTATCAATATAGTGCCTGGAGTATAGTAAACACTCAGTAAGACTCTGCAATTGTTGTTACAACAGTGTAAAGAACTGGGATGTTTAACAAGAAGAAGAGAAGACAGGCGTTGCCACATGGCCCCCAAATTGGAGGCTTCGTCACATGGAAGAGGGATTAGATTTCCGGTCTGTAGTCCTAAGAAATCGGACGGGGGCTTACAGGGGGTCAGTATGGGAGAACTGATCCTATTTACTGATCCAAAGACAGAACCTTAGCGAGGGCCTGCCTCAGACTGCTGTGAGGATCAACTGTTGGAACACGTGTAAAAGGCTTCGCACCAGGCCTGGAACACAGCAGGCACTCAGAAAGTCCTAGCTGCACCCATTACATTAACGGTTAGAGCGGACCAAGGATGGGGCAGGCTGTTTTAGGAGGAAGTGAGTGCTTTACCACTAGCCATTCAGGCAGACTGAATGATGAGAGAGAGAGAGAGAGAGAGAGAGAGAGAGAGAGAGAGAGAGAGAGAGAACGCGTGTGTGTAGGTCGGTGTGGAAGGAAAGGTTTAAATAATCAGGTGAGTTACTCTATTACTGAAGAATTATTAATAATTAAATATCTACCATATCCCCGGCACTGATCCAGTCCTTTAGAGAAGTTGAAAGTGGCATACGTCATGTCCCTGCTCTCAATGGGCTTACTGTCTAGGTGGAGGGACAGCATCTGTGAGCAAAACAAAGAAGACATGAACTGCGGGTAGTGGAACGGGAATTAAGGCATAAACTAGGCAGCAGTGGCTAAGGAGTTCAGAGATAGCTTCATGGCAGAATCAGGGTTTATAAAATAAAGGGATGGATATAAAAAGAGAAGAAACCAAAGATTAAAATTTGCACTTTTGGGGAAGTCTGAAATTTCTAAACAATAATTAGCATAACTTGGGTCTTTATCTATGTCATGTTGTCCTTCCTGCTCTTGGCTCTGAAGGGTTCACCTGGTTCAGTGGCCTCAACTTATAAGAATCAGCCCAATAAGGGAGAATTTGAGACCAGGCCTGGCAACCCCTGCTCTCTTGCCATAGACAGCCTGCCCTCTAATTTCACTACGCAGGATTAGAAAGGTGCCTTTGCTACTGCTTTCCCAGTAAGCCCCAAATACTAGTATTTTGGTGCCTACCAAACAGTATAATTTCTTTCTTGACCTGCTTTTACTGAAAAAAAAGTCAGTAATGTACATTGTAAGATGTATTGTTCTTCATGAAACTAAAGAAACTTTTATTAGTATTTTCAATAAAAAAAAAAGATTAAGCTGAATTAACCCAAGTAACATGTTTTTCTGGCTTGGCTTTTTTGCTAAGCAAAAAAATCTATAACTGACCTAGACCATCCTGTATGAATTGAGGGATAAGAACACCCAGGAACAGACTGGCACTGAGTCAGGACTATAGAATGCCATAAAATTAAGATCATAATTTTTCATTGTTTAACAATTTAATAGCAAGTCACTTAAAATATCTAAGTCATAACATCATCACCTGCGTTGTTATACCTCAGTCCCCTGCGCAAAGAATGTGCAAAATTTGACTGTGTATTCTTTTCATAACTAGCACATATTTACTGATAATAATTCTTGAATTACATAAAATTCTTATGACTATACCTAGGCTTGCATTCCAATTCAGAGAATGTGCCATTTGAAGAATGAAGAAATTAGAGTCTAAACCCTTGTGGCGTGGAATTTTGTTGCATTTTGGTTCTGTATTGCAAATGGGGCATTTAAATCAAATAATGACAGTCCATTAGCTTAAGTACATGTCACTTCCAAATTATATCTGGCCTACTGGAACTCCTCCCAGCCCACAAGCCACCAGGATTTATTTAATATTTCAAAATTGCAGTTTACAAAATTGATGAAAGTATTAATCTTTTCATTTTAGGCCCAGGTAATGGTAGAACGAACCTCTGTTGGACACTACTGATGTTTCTCAGTACCTGGCTCCTCTGCCTTGAGGTGTACGGTGGATTATGGTTTCCTCTGGGGTTACATGTGGCCATGTGACTAGTTCTGGCCAATGGGATGTGAGTGGGAGTGGCATGTGTCACTTCCATGTTGAAGCATTTAACTGCTGGTGAAGGAGGGGTGCAACCCCTTCGTCCTCTGCCACAGCAAATTTTGCAGCATTGGGGTGCCATGGCAGCTGCCTAAGATGGAGGTGCCTCCAACAGCCTGGGTCCCTGAGGGACTTTGATGAGCAGGGCCCCTGCTGGCTCCATGGACTAGCATGAGAAAGAAACCTTTGCGTGAAGCCACCAGCCTTTTGCCATAACAGTGTTTGTCACTCAGGCCTGACGTAGCCTATTTTGGTTGATACAGAACTTCTGCTTATATTCTTAAAACCACGGCCAAAAAGTTATGTAGAATTTCATGATAGGTGACAAAGGCTAGACCATACTAATTTCCAATATCCGATAAAAACTGTGCCCTGAATTCCTTCTTTCAAACGACTGTCTTCATTTAAAAGGACTGAGACTATGAGAACAATAAAGCTTTAAACTGAGAAGTTTAAATTGCTTAAAAATACATTTTTCTGTTATACAGAAAAGATAAACTATTAATAGATACAGGATGCTACTGGCCAATTCCATATGCACTTCATGATTTTCATGTATAGTTTTAGTCTTCAAGGGTTCAGAATTTACCTCTAACTCAGCACTGCTGCACTATGGATCATGGCTTGGAAACCCCCTGCAAAGGCCGCCTGGGTGTCTGCAGGACATTTCATCACAATTTTTATGTATCACACAAGCCAGAGTAAACCAGAGGGCCCACAAATATCCAAATGACCTTCAACCTTCTGGAAATACAATCCCTAGAATTCTGCATTCTATACCACATGGTATCAGCTCAATGGTATACTATTAATACAAAAGATCAACCATACCCTGCAAAAATGTAGAAATTACATGTGGGGCCATTGACAACTCTGGCCTTCACTGCAGCTGCCTCTACTTTTTTTTAAAAAATTGTGGTACAATACACATAATATAACATAAAATTTGCCATCTTAACCATTTTAAATGTGCAGTTGAGTGGTGTTAAATACCTTCATAACGTTGTGCGACCATCACTACGATCCATCTCCATAACACCTTTTCATCTTGTGAATCTAAAATTCTGTACCCATTAAATAGTAACTGCCCATTCCTTCCTCCCTCCAAGCCCTGGCAACCACCATGCTGCTTCCACTTCCAGCCATTATCCTCCCACTGCCAAATATCTTGAACAAGCATCAACTTTCACACTATCATCGCCCCCTTAACCTTCTGCTGTGGACCGCCACCTTCACCAGGTAACTGACGTTTTCTTCCTCGAAGATGCCAATGACTTGGTTCTCCCCGTGCCCAGGGAATGTGGCCTCCCCGGTGCTCATCCCTCACCTCTCCAATTGTCCTCCGCCTCCGCCCTCCATGGCAGCGCGACCTCGGCTCTCCTGTTCTGCTTCCTTTCCTTTGCTGTCTCCTAGCTGTAGGCTTCCCAAGCCTCAGCCCTTGGCTGTGTTTGCTTTCTGTATACAGCCCAAGGTATTTTTTTGAAAGCCAAATGTTTTAAGAATTTATAATTAAAACTGTCTAAGTTTTCATCTAAATTTTAAAATGCAGGTGTTTTGAATGTAAACAAGAAAAAGATCTGTAAACAATGGTTAAAAAGCTAATTGAACTTGAAGACAGCAGTGACCCTTGGCCCCCTCCTACCTCCTAATGGAGGGTGTTCTCCCAAGAGAACGTTCGCCCTCAGAGTTCTGTTGTTTATGTTGCCATCAGTGAATTCATCCAGTTGCTACCTTCCCTCACTTGAACTTATAATGCAAAAGAGCATTTATCTGAAGGAGTCTTCCAGTTGCCTATGTTTTCCAGCTAAAGTCCACAGATTATATTTGAAAAACACTCTACTAATTATTGTCTACTCTCTTTTTAACTCATCCTCCAGGAAATTCAGAAAATATACTAAGCCAGAAAGGCCCAGGTTTGTCTAAGAAATAAAACCTAAACCTAGAAAGCAGTTTTGAGGGAGGAAATCACTGTGGTTCAGAGCTCTTCTCTTAGGACCCTGGTCGCAGGTAAGAAATCCCCAAATGCAAGCGAGTGCTAGGCCTGCAGTCAAGCCTCACAGGTCTCCTGTGGCTCAGCGGTCCATGAGTCTGCGGGGAGATGGGCGAGGCTGGAGATCGGGCAGGGAGACCAGCGGGGGGTCAGGGGAGAGCTGAGCAAAGGAAGGGTTTCTCTACGCTGGTCTCCGTGACAAAGAGCCAAGAGGAAGCCGAGAATGCAGGGACAGCGCAGCAGAAGGTGGCAGGAGCTTCAGTCCAGTGAGAGGAAAAAGAAATAACTGGAATGGGTTGAAATGACGGGAGTGGGGGGTGCAGAAGACTCTTTAACTGACGTTTGTTGAGTACCTCTGGATTTCATTTATCCTTAATTCATTTAATCTTTAGGTCATGGGACAGCTATTATTTTTCCCTTCTTACTTCAGCTGAGAAACTGAGTTAAGCCATTTTTGAAGGTTACATGACAGAACCTGGATGATGCCCTGGTCTGTCTCTGAAGCCCACGTGCTTCCTTTGTACCAGGATGCTGGGAGGTCCTGGGCAGAAACCTCACCACAGACAGACCTCCCTGAAGTCTGGGTCCCGACCTCGCTGTATCTGCCAGCTGGGTGAGCTTGGACAAATTGCTGAAGCTCGCTAAGCCTCAGTTTCCTCAGCTATAAAATAGGCATATAATAGCACCTAGGTTTTTAAGAGTTGAATGAGATAATTCATAAAAATGCATACATTTGAAATGCCACATTGCAGACACCTAATAAACACCGACTCTATTAACATTATCATCGTGATTATTTTCAGTATCACCTCCTTGCAGTATACTCCTGCTCCTTGCATCTTGTAAATCTCCACGAGGGAATTAGTGTTTTATTTCTTTGATAACTGGTAATCTTTATATAGTATATTTTTGATTTGCTATTAATTAAAACATTCGATAACTAGAAGATCATGTTTTCCTACCACTTCCTAATGTGTTTCCTTTAGAGAAAGGTGGATGGAAGAGAAAATGCACTCTTTTCAGCCTCTTAGGGAAGTCACAGCTATAAATTGGTCCATTTTTTCCTTTCACAGAAAACCACGCTGCTGTCCTGCTATCTTCGAGGCCATCTCCTCACATGATTACTCTCCCCAGATAGATAGCTTTTCATTTTGCAGAGTGCCTCAAATGAAGAGTTTGTGTGTGTGTGTGTGTTCCCACCCAATAAATCTCCTGCTTGGCAGAGACTGTTGATGGTTTCTGTGAAAGGGTCTTTTTGTCCCTTTTTGTCTAAGAAGCTTTTTCATTAGAAGCCTGGAAGTCAAGGTAAGTGCCACAGGGACTCAAGGATCTCTTGGCTTTTCTCCCATGTCCAAATTATCTCCTGGAAAAATGACATCCTGCGTTCCCTGCAGTCAGTTAATAGGAGTGGCAGCTGTGAGAGCTTCCAATCTGGCCTTAATTAATGGGCATCGCACAAATGTGACCAACGCGTATTCGCAGAGAAGGGCTTTAAATAGCATCAAATGTTTGTGAGCGCAAGTCCCAGCGATGGCAGGAAATACCTGACCATCCTAATGGGATCAGGCTTTTGTGTGCAAACAATGACAGCAAATCGCAGCCGACCGACAGCCATTAGGGTAGAGTTTTCATTTGTCATGGTGGGTAAAGTCTCTTCAATGGCCACTAATCAGAACAGAGAAAAATGAACAAATGGCATCATGCAACTCTGACAAGACTGGGTCCCCAAATGAGTGACCCTGCTAGGGTGTTTGTCCAGCTTACCTGGGGCGGTCTTCCCCTGGACGTGCTGCCACGCTGGAGGAGCATCGTCTCCTTAGGGGAACTCCGCCCTTGACTGCAGAGCAGAGTTCTGCCCTCTCATTTCTGACTGACCTTTTTCGCCAACTTGTTCCTCTCATCCCCTCGGCGGCAGTCCCCACCTCACTGCTCTTTTCTGTTTTCACAGCCCCTAAGTGAATGGCTCCCTGGGAAGACCCCTTCTCCCAAATCATGGGGATTTAAGAATGTCCCTTGTCCCCTGCAACCAAAGTGCTGGGCGTGCTGCTGGGCTGTGGCTGTGCTCGTGATTCCCTAAGTGTTCCTACCCAAGACGGCCAGGCCTGAGACGTGGCAGGATGCTCACGCCTTCATTGCAGACACTTCATTCCCAGACACTGATCTAGCAGCTGGTGATGCACATTCAAGACTGTGTCCTCAAGGGACTTAGGCAACCGTCCCCCTCATCACCGCAGCCGCTGCCGTGGGTTGAGAGTGCCAGCACTCTGCCAGGTGCTTCCCTTCTGTGATCCCACCTGATCTTATAGCAACCCAGACAGGTGGCTACTAGGATTCTTTCGTCTGACAGATGACAAAACTGGGTTTACGTGGGAGGTCAATCACGCAATTTCCCCCGGAGCTAGGGAGCTGGTCAGCAGCAGGGGCAGGACCTGACCAGGCTCATCTGTTGCCAAATCCCACGCCCGTCTCCATCGTGCCACTCTGACTTCCCTTTGTAGTTAGGGACCTCCCAGGCTAGCAGAGGGAAATAGCCAAGTTCACAGTTATTGATAATTATAACCCAGCAGGAAACTAAACTAACTGGAAAGGATATTAATAATTTATACAAATATCCATGTCAGCTGTATGTTCAAGGACTCAACATCTGTCCCTTCAAAGGAAATACTGCTTTTCATTCAAGGAACTATTTCCCCAATTCGACCTGTCTTCATCCTCAGCAGCATCATCCTCACAGGCGGGGCTAGTTATTTGCACAACCAGTAAGTAGATGGGGACTGACTTAGAATAAGAATCTTAAGAGTCCAACTTTTGGGGCAATGCAGCAATGTATTTCTGGAAGCATTCTCCTCTTGAGGGTCAACGAATGCCTAGAAGTTTCCAAAGAGTCTGATTTTGAGACCATTTGTCTTTTAGTCACTTTCTTCCTTTTTGTCCTCTTTTTTTCCCTGTCTCACCTTGACCCCTCCCCATCCCGAAAGGCAAGCTGTCAGATAAACAGTCAGACTGCGGAGACCTGAAGTGACATAACGGCATTAAACAAGCTCTGTTCATCAGGAGACTTGTTGCAGCACTTGGCTCAGACACAAGCTGAAAGAATGTAGATTTCAACTTCCCCTCACTCCTGAATTGGCCTCTATCATCAGCCTCTGTGTCCTCAGGAGAAAATTTCACAGGTAAGCTGTTTGTATAGTCTTCTTATTAATGTAAATAAACAACACCCTACATGAGATCCAGGAAAGAAATTAATCAGGATGAGGCAATGTTTCCAAATCACTTACAGCCCTTGCTGGGAAAACAAAACACATTCAAAACATAATACACACAGAAAATGTGCAACACTTCAGTCCAAGACATATAAACTGCGGACAGGGGAGCTCATATGACCAACACTTAGAGTTACTTGAAAACATACAGACATTTAAAACACAAGCAAGGGAAGCCAGTCAACACTCTCTGGTCACGGGAACCCAAACTAATAATTCCAACATGCTGAAGGACCACAGGGTGGCCAAAGAAGTAGGTTCTGGATTTTGGATTTCATTCTGTTGGTTGCAACCAACCCCTGGAAAATTGAGTGAGTCACAAAGCCTAGTAACACCTATAGTGAGGTTAGCTGGGTGGCGGAGAAAGGTAGACTTTCCAGGAGGGGTGACTGGTGGTACAGAACTCAGCCAATGCCAACAGAGAAGGGAAGGACAGGTTCATTTCCAAGGAATAAAGAATAGGACTTCTTGACTCACTGGATGTTGGGGCCAAAGAATAACTGCTAATGCCAGTAGTTAATATTTAGTGAGCACTGTACTCAATGATTTCATTGATAACCTCATTTAATTCTTCTGCCAGCTCTATGAGATAGGTATGATTATTATCCCCATTTTACAGATAGGAAAACTGAGGCCCAGGGAGGTCAAGTAGCTGACTTCGCCAAGGTCTCTCAGCCAGTAAGACACGGAACCAAGAATTGAGCACAACTGTAGTGACTCCAAAACCCAGGCCCTTAATCTCCCTGCTATGGGTGGTTTCGTAACTTGGGATATTGGGTGGTATGACAGCAGCCTGAACTGAAACCCAGACACCTGACGCTAAAGCTTCACATTGTTTTTTTCTCCCTTTTGCATGGGACTTTTGCATCACAGAGGAAAATGGTGGGGCATCCCAAGACCCCCAGCTGACACTGCTGAAGGAACTTGCTCACCCTCAGTTCACTGGAACCGAGGCCGGTTGTTAAGCCTCACAGCCACTCCCCCTCCTGGCCTGTCTCAGCCTCTTTCCCTGTTCCCTGAGGCCTCACAGACTCAGTCTACCTTCCTTTTTTTTTTTTTTTATTGGGGGGAAACTACAAAGCATTTACAGTACAATGTTTACAGTCACAATTTGTAGTGAGCTGATTTCCCAAAATATATTACCACTCAAGTTGACTTATCTTGTTACATTCAAAAACCTACTCTGTCAAAG
>CAUYRT010104887.1:0-21389 GCA_963574885.1 Lepilemur ruficaudatus | reverse complement strand
CTAGAGTGCCGTGGCATCAGCCTAGCTCACAGCAACCTCAAACTCCTGGGCTCAAGCGATCCTCCTGCCTCAGCCTCCCGAGTAGCTGGGACTACAGGCATGTGCCACCATGCCTGGCTAATTTTTTCCATATATTTTAGTTGGCCAATTAATTTCTTTCTATTTTTAGTAGAGATGGAGTCTCGCTCTTGCTCAGACTGGTCTTGAACTCCTGAACTCAAACGATCCACCTGCTTCGGCTCCCCAGAGTGCTAGGATTACAGGTGTGAGCCACCACGCCTGGCTAAATTTTAGTCTTTCTAATGGGTGTGAAACTGTATCATATTGTGATTTGAATTTGCATTTTCCCGGTGGTTAATTTATATTTCCCTGATGGATTTTCATGTACTTACTGGCCATTCCTTTTTCCTTCTTTTCTGAGGTATCCATTCAAATCTTTTGCCCATTTAGTTGAGTTATTTTTCTTCTTAATATAGTAAGTGCTAAGAGTTTGTTATATATTCTGAATATAAGTCCTTTGTCAGATATATGTGTTACAAATGTATTCTTCCAGTCTTTGGCTGCCTTTTTATATTTTAAAAGATATCATCAGAAGAGCTAATTCTTAAAAATTTAATGAAATTGAATTTGTCATTGTTTTATGAGTTATGGGGTTTTTGAATCCTGTCAAAAACATCTTTTTATTTTTTGCATACTCTAATGCCCCAAAGATTTTCTCCTATTTTTTTCTAGAAGTTTTATCATTTTGGCTTTTATATGTATGTCTGTGATCCACTTTGAGTAAATTTTTGTGTATGGTGTGAGATGAGGATCAAGGTGCATTTGTTTCCATATAGATTTCTAGTTGTTTCAGCACCATTTTTGAAAAGACTATCCTTCCCACTGAATTATCTTTGATCATTGTTGAAAATCAATTTACCATAATTGTATGTATCTGTTTCTGTATTTTATTGTGCTGATCTACATGCTTGTTGATTTCACAAATCACACTGTCTTTATTACTGTAACTTTATAGTAAATCTTAAGATCAGGTAATTTCTCCAACTTTTTCCTTTTCGAGATTGTTTTGGCTATTTTTGCTTCTTTTAGAATTTATTTGCCAATTTTTATAATTTTTTATAAAAAGCCCTGATATGCAATGAACATGATATATCTCACCATTTATTTAGAATTTCTTTAAATTCCTTCAGCAATCTTCTGTATTTTTCAGTCTACAGGTTTTACATATATTTAATTTTCCATAAGTATTTCATTTTTTGATGTTTTTATCAACAGAATTTTATTTTCATTTTCTAGTTGTTCATTGCTTGCCATATTGTTTATTTCATTGTGAAGAAATACAATTGACTTTTGTATATTAACCTTATATCTTGAGAACTTATGAGTTCTATAGAATATGTTTTTTCTTGGTTCTTCAGGATTTTCTATGAACGCAATCATTTCATCTGTGAATAAAGTCAGTTTTATTTGTTCATTCAAATTTGTATTTCTTCCATTTCTCTCTTTCTTTCCTTCCCACACCCTCTTATTGTCCTGCTAGAATGTTGGATAGAAATAGTAACATTGGGCAAGCTTGCTGTATTCCCAGTGTTAGGTAGAAAATATTCCATCTTTCAACATCAAGGGTGATCTTAGCCTTGTTTTTTGTTTTTGTTCTTGTCTTGTAGATGTCCTTTACTAGGTTGAGAACGTTACCTTCTATTCCAAATTTATTGAGAGATTTTACCAAGACAAAACTCACTCTCAGTATGGTGAGTTGCATTGATCAATGTTCAAATGTTAACCAACCTTGCATTCTTGGAATAAATCCTCACTTGTTCAGTATGTATCATCCTTTATATGTCTTTCTGAATTTGATTTGCCAAAATTTTATCTAGGATTTTTTTTCAGCCTGAGAATCAGGAGAGACAATGATGTTATTTCCAGTCAGAAACCAAGAAAAGCTGATTTTTCAGCTGGAGTATGAAGGCAGGAAAAGACTGATGTTCCAGCTTAAGCCTTAAGGCAAAGGGAGCTTTCTCTTATTCAGACTTATTGTTCTACTCAGGTAGCAGTTGACTAGATGAAGCCCACCCACATTAGGGAGGGCAATCTGCTTTACTCAGTCTACCAGTTCATACATTATTCTCACCCAGAAATGCCCTCACAGATACACCCAGAATAATGTTTGATCAAATGTTGGAGCATCCCATGGCCTAGTCAAGTTGACACATAAAATTAACTATCACGCCTCTGAAACAAACCTTTGAAACCTTTAAATTTCAAAGTTGAAAGCAAATTAAAAATTCTCTAGTTGGCACCCTTGTTTTTACACAACGAAGTGATGATGTCCAGAGATGTAAAGGGCTGATCTAAAATCAAATACATTCATTCGTTACTCATTCACTTAAAATTTCAACATTCATTCTAAAAGCATTTATTAAGTGCTTGACATATACCCATCATTGAAGATGTAAAATTAATAAAAACTAAAAATCATTGAATTATATAAAGATGCCAGTGTTATGATACATAAATTATACTTCAAATAAAGCTGTTAAAAATAAGATCCAGTTTTTTCCATCAAGGAGATCACAGTTTAGTGGAAGTCTGAAACAAGCATAAACAATTACAATAAAATGTGAACATGCTATCATAGATCTGTATGCTTAGCCACTTAACACTGGAGTCCCCTGGGGCTCAGGCCTTGAACCTCTTGTATTTTCTTTCTATAACCACTCCCTTCATGATCTCATTCAGTGTCATGGCTTTAAAAATCAATGGTAGGTTGATGACTCCAGAATTTTTATCTCCAGTAGATGTCACTCCCAAACTCCAGGCTCACACACCGACTGACAATATGACCTGTCTCCTGTAAGGGCTAAAAAGCATCTCAGACTCAACGTGTGCAAAGCCAAATTCCTAGTCTTCCCCTCCAAACCTACAGCTTTCATCATCTCACTCCATTAACAGCTCCATCTTTCCAGTTGCTCAGGCCACAAAGCTTGGAGCCATCTTTAACTTGTTTCTTTCTCTCACACCCTGCATCTAATCCGTCATGAAATCCTACTGGGTCTACCCTCATATATCCAGAGCCTGACCACTGCTCAGTACCTCCCTGGCTGCAATCCTGCCCCAGTCATCATCTTCTTTTGTCTAGATTATTACCTTGTTCCCCAACAATCCATGTTCTGTAACAACCACAGGGAGCCTTTAAAAATGTAACTCCGATCAAGTCCATGCTCTGATCAAATCCTCCAATGGCTTCCCATCCCACTCCTAGTAAAAGCCCAAGTCTTCACAGTGGCTTCCAAGACTCCGTAAGATCTGGGCCCCCATCTCTACCCTTTTACCTCTCTGGTCTAGTCTCCATTACTCTTATTTCTACTCACTCTAATCCTGTGGTGCCCAACCCCTAGACCATGGACCGGTTCGGGACTGTGGCCATCGCGAGAAAATTGTCTTCCATGACATTAGGAACGGCGGTGAGGGGTGGAAGGGGGAGCAGGGGTAGGGCCGCACAGCAGGAGGTGATTGGCTGGCAAGCAACCATATTTACAGCCGCCCCCCAATGCTCACATCACCACCTGAGCTCCATTGTGGAAGAATTGTCTTCCATGGAACCAGTCCCTGATGCCAAAAATGTTGGGGACCGCTACATCCAACCGCAAGGGCTTTGTTGCTGTTCTCCAAAGACCGGCAAGCTACTGAAGCGCCTGTACATTTTCTGTTCCCTCTGTCTGGAACTCTCTTCACCAGACATCCCCGTTGGTCACTCCCTTACCTCCTTCGCGTCTTTGCTCAGATGCTACCTTGTCACCGAGCTCTTCCCTGGCTACCCTATTTCACTGGGTAAGCATCTCCTCTACCTCCCCGGCTCCCACACACACCCTCACCTGACACTTCCTTCTCCCTTCCTGCTCTTTTTTCTCCATAAGCACTTACCGTCTTCTAACACACTACATAAATAATTTACTTATTTATTTCATTGTCTGTTTATCTCCATTAAGCCAAAATCCCCGCGAAGGCTTGTCTGTTTTGTTCCCCACTGTTTCCCAGCATCTAGAACAGTGAGCATTTAATACGACATTTGAGTGGGTGAATAATATGTGTCCAGTACACTTAGAGAAGGAAATGAGTAGATTTCTTCTGTGACCAGGTCAGGTTCTTTTGTTGGGGGGGGGGGGGCGGGGTGCTAAAATGCGGGAGGGAGGCAGGAGAAGATTGCTGGCTGTTCAGGGAGAGTTACCTGTACAAGTGATGGTTGAACTGAGCTCTGAAGGATGATCAGGAATTTTCCAGATAGAGAAGGTAGATGGCATTACAGGTAGACGGAACAATGTGTGCAAGGCCAGAATATTTTGCAAAAACATGGCATGGTCAGAAAATGCTGAAGAGTTAGGTATTGTATCAGGGAAGTGTGGAGCAGGGAAAGCCAATTGGTAGGACCAGAGAAGAGGACCAAAGGGGGGACAGTCAGAGCTGGCCTTGGAAGACAGAGGCAGACTGGACCCGTCTCCCAGCTCTCTCTCAGTGCCTTGTCTGTTGCTTCGTGCAGCTGCCCCTTTCAGTCTAAAACTTATTTTTCTTCTAGATATGGTAGGGTGATACCTTCACTACCCACATTTTCCTTTAGAAAGAAAAATGCATTCGTGATCCCAGAGTGTGAGATTTAAGGCAGGTAATTATAAAAATATGCACATTTTAAACAGGAAAAAGCTGAAAGAATTCATATTTCGAAATAGGTTATAAATTTTTGATTACTCAAATTCAAAAGACTGAAATAATAGAAACTTCAAAAGAAATGACAGCTGGTGCCTAGAACCAGCCTATTTTCATCACCATTTTACTCTGCAGAAAAGAAAATGCCACAGAGGGCTATGGAAATAGTTGTAAATTTGAGGGTATTAAAAACTGTCCTTTAAATTTTTTGGCAACTGGCAGTTGTGAAATTGACATTGATTCTATATTATTATATATTTGAATTGTTTAATTAAGTAGTGAGGAGTAGGAAATTGTGTGTAGCAAATTGATCATGAGCCATATATTGGTTTTTATATTCTTAAAAGTACTTTAATTCTCTTTAATTTGATTAGTAAAGTTGAAGACTTTGTACCTTTTAATTATATTAAAAACAGACAATATGCAGAACAATTATACATTCACTAATTCAACAAATATTTTTTGACATTGTTCTATAAGCAAAGAAAGTAATTTAGTTTGGGATTCCAAATGACCACAGAAGCAAATAGCTATTTTTCTTTTCTTAAAATTCCCATGAAGAATATGTTGATCTATAGTGTGGAGAATAACCATGCAAATGAATCTGTGAATCTACAGTCTTATTTGATTGAGGTGAAATAGTCATGAGAATCCCCTAAGAGTCCTATAGAAATCATATCATTTCCATTGACTTGGATGCACAAAAGCTGCCTAAAACTTTGTTAACCTCCAGTTCTTGTGAAAATCTGTATTTGCCTTCAAACAGAGATATCTTTAAGATTCCTCATTGGAGCATGTGGGGCCTTGATGCCACTATAACGAGAGCTATTTTTCTAAGCATAAACAAATATATTCATAGTATTTTTAAATTGCATTCTTTGCAGTATTTTGCAAGAGCCACACAGATGTTCTGTCACTTTGACCTAGCACTCCTGCTCCTGGGAACTTACCCAAAAGAATTAATTCCCCAGAAGCCAAAAATCTAGATGCACAAAGATTTTTATTACGAGGCTATCTATAACAGCTGAAATCTAGGAGCAAAATCATATTTTACAACAGGAAAATGATGTAGCAAAGCATAGTGCATCAACAAGATGTCTTACGTGATCATTAAAAATCAGACTAGGAGAATGGCAGTAATGTCAAAAATATTTTTGATAAACCTTAAATTAAAAGGCAGTGTTTTAAAATAGCATTTACATTGTAATTATAAATATGGAAAAATCGATGGAAGACTAGAAGACAATATGGAAAATGAAAACAATTGCTTAGGATGGAGGATTAGGAGTTTATTTTACTTCTTAATAAAAATGTCTCAAGGTTTGTTTTACATCAACTTTTCAATTGAAGAAATATAGCTATTTGCTCGGCAGAATCAATTTACACCAAAAACACATGTCCACATAAATTACAAATAAAAGGTGGACTTTTAGAGAATTGATCCATTTCTGTTCTCTGTGAGCTTCCTACTACAGCTCTCTCTCTAGTGCCATCATTTTTACCAATGTTTTTAAACCATGTGGAGTTGCTCCCAATATCTTATGTTGGGCCCCACCTCAAACCTACCAAACCCGAACCTCTGGGGATTGGGCCTGGGCATATGTATTTTAAATCCACTCACCCACCCCAGGTAATCCTTCCACCCACTCTTCCACCCCAGCTAGGTTCAGAAACACTAACGTCACCATGAAAGACAAGCAGTGGCTTTAAAGATGACCTTTCCAAAATCTGAAATTAAAAAAAAAAAACCAACTTCGTCTTAAAGAAAAATCAAAAATTGTAGTCAATGTTCAAGTGACTACTTTCAATTTTGATTTCCTGGGATGTAGGAAATCATGGCAAATGTGTCCACACTATTACAACGAAAAGGCGTGATTTTTGTGCTGTCCTCAGAAAGCACTAAACTAAAGAAAGTCCTAGGGAAGGTAGAGGATCCCATCCCAGACCATGTCCTCAAGGGCTGGCCCCTGAACCCTGGTGACCTTGCAAAGTGGCAGCTAGAGGTTCTCAGGATTTCCCAGAAGGCAAATATTTCTTTCCTCATTAAATTTGTATATGGTGCTCAAAAGGTTCTAGGCCTCCTAGAATTTTTATTATTTTGATTTCCAACAATTTTCAGATGGCCAGCTGCTCCCCTCAGGCACATATAGCTCCATAGCCACCAGGATCAGCCACAGCAGAGTGGATGGAGAAAGCAGAGCTTGCAGGAGGGGCAGGAGGGGCAGAGCGCACCGCAAATGGCTCTCTGAGTTCTAGCCTGATGACAGGCCTGCCTTCCGATCTGCATTTTTCTCCAAAATGAGCCCCTTGCAATCCATCCTCTTGTTGCCTAGTGGCTCTTCCCTCTTCTGTTTGCTTTATAGGATGCTTTTGCTTCCTTTGTAGAAAAGGGCCATTGTCACAGAATATTAAAGTTAGAAGGAACCTGATCCAGGCATTTTAAGTTGAGAAAACCAAGGCCCAGAGAGTCTAAATGACTTGCCTGTGGTCACATAACTGGGTGAGGCCAAGCTGATTTCCCATCTCAAAGGCCACTCTTCTTTTCATTTTATTATGAGGAAATGCATATGACCAACCCACAGTCTGCAGGGTGGATGCTGTATGTTGTTCTCATAGCAGGGATGATTGGCAGTGACTTGTTCCCACCCTCCCGCCCCACCACCCTGGACAGGTGTCACACACCTGAGACATCTGCTGTGATGTATGGAAAGCATCACTCTGGGGCGTGCAGGAGGGACGCCCAGGAGAGGCAGAACCTTTTGGCATTAGCCTTGTTAACCACACACGTTCTTAAGACTAGAGGGTTTAGAGTGGAAAAGGGGAAGTAAGATTCATTTGTGTCTCCACCCTGCTGTAGATTGCACGTCAGACCACTCACCACACCATGCAAAGTGGGAGGCAAATCACTCAGTATCCACAGGCTCTGTGTATATGTCATCAAGCATCTGTATGTTTCCATATTCAGGCAGTTGTCAATATGGGAAAAGAAAGAATTGTGTATTTGGAACTCTGTATCCATTTTGGTTAGAGAAAAAATTATGGGATGTCACTGTGCAAAAGCTTACTTAGCCCCCTATTGCTGGATGTGACCCAGCTGGTTCCAGGAAACCTAACTGTTATGGACTAAATTGTGTCCCCCTCCAATTCCGTATGTTGAAGCCCTAAGCCCCAATGTGATGATATTTGGAGATGGGGCCTTTGGGAGGTGACTACAGTTAGATGAGCTCATGAAGATGGAATTAGTGCCCTTAAAAGAGACATCAGAGAGTTTGCTGTCTCTCCACCATGTAAGGATACATCGAGAAGGTGGCCAACTGCAACCCAGAGGAGGGTCCGTACCAGAACCCAACCATGCTGGCACCCTGATCTCAGACTTCCAGCTTCCAGGACTTTGAGATAATAAATTTCTGTTGTTTAAGCCACCCGGTCTATGATATTTTGTTATGGCAGCCTGAGCAGACTAATATGCTAATCTCCAGGAACCACACTGGTTCTGAGGGTACCGCAATGTGGGTGCCAGGAACACCGGTACTCCCTGCCCCAGCTGCCAAATGTCCAGCTTTGGAGGGAGGTCAAGGATGAGAGAGAGTGCACATTCTGGTGCTAGCTTTGGCAACTATTCACATGCAAAGTATCCGGAACTCAGGTATTTCATATATAAACATGAAAGCACATCTGCACAACAATGGACACATTCACACATCCAACAAATGTGTATTGTGCACCAATTATGTGGCAGGCATGTAGGTGGGGATATAGCAGTGAACAGAACAGACAGAAGTCCTTGCCTACTGGGGAAGACAGAGGATACATGAAATAAATAAGTAAAATATATTTTTTACTAGACAGTGCTAAGGGCTAAGGAGAAAAAGAAGGTGGCAAAGGGCTAAGAAATGGTGGTGGTGATGTTAAACAGGGAGGTTAGTGAGGAGTTAGGTCTCACTAAGGTGCTGGGGGTGTAAAGGAGGTAAGGGAGGGAGCCATGTGTATATCAGCAAAAGAATGTTCCAGATGACAGAAAGGCAAAGGGCCTGAGGTATGCTGGAAACACATCACAAAGGCAAGTGTGGCAAAGAAGAGATGAACCTAGGCGAGAGAGAAGGGGATGGCACAGATCATGCAGTGTTCGTAGACCACACTACCGACCACACCTTCTCCTCTGCGCAGAGCTGCAGCAGGGTCTGCTCCATGTTCCAGCAAGATCTGCCAGGCTGCTGTGTAGGCAGTGGCTCAAGGACAAGTGGCTTTGAAATACATGGTGTATTGGTTTCCTAGGGCTTGTGAAACACATGGCCACAAACTCGTGGCTTAGAACAACAGAAAATTATTCTCAATCAAATTTCTGGAGGCCCCATCAAGGTGTCTGCAGGGTTGGTTTCTTCTGGAGCCTCTGAGGGGAAATCTGCTCCGCGCCTCTCTCCCAGCTTCTTGCAGCCCTTGGCTTGTAGCGACATCCCTCCAATCTCTGCCTCCATCTTCATACTGCCTTTTTTCCCCATGTGTGTTTCTGTATCTTTGTGTCTGAATCTCCTTCTCCTTTCTCTTATAAAGACATTCATCATTAGATTTAAGGCCCGTCCTAATCTAGTATGACCTCATCTTAACGAATTGCATCTGCAAAGACCCTATTTCCAAACAAGGTGACATTGACAGGTTCTGGATGGGCGTGAATTTGGGGTAACACTATTTAATTCAGTACACATACCTACTGCTAAAATATAGCATTTAGATTTATAATTCCAAAAAAACTAGTCTTTTTTTTTCATAAATTCTCTTCTGAAACTTGAATAGCCTTGTTTTTTAATCAGTATCAAATTTAGGTTTATTTCTGCAGTTTATAGGCAGGAAAACACCACCTGAAATGAGTTGGTCCCTCAGCAAGATGGAATTGGCTGAAACAAAACATAACTAAGAAAGCCAAAATCCAGGTCCGAGGGACTAATCAGTTTTTTTCGAAGTAATAGTGAATGTATATGAACATTAAAAAAAAAAAATTCTGTGAAATGTAACTATAGAAAAAAAAGAATACAGAAAGAAAACAAAAAAGATCTTTCTAGGCCAGGCATGGTGGCTCATGCCTGGAATCCTAGCACTCTGGGAGGCCGAGGCGGGAGGATTGCTTGAGCCCAGGAGTTTGAGGTTGCTGTGAGCTAGGCTGACACGACAGCACTCTAGCCTGTCTCAAAAAAAAAAAAAAAAAAAAATCTTTCTACAAAACCACGTTCAGTCATGGTGGTCTTAGCCCTGACCTTGGTGAAGGGCTTTGACTCTGACCTGGTGGTCCAGCAGGTCTGTGCCTGGAGCCTCCAATATAAAGTTGGGGAAAGTTGCTGCCAGTCCTTTACCAGTGACTTTTTAAAATGACATGTATTTGTGCTCCATGAAACAAAAATGTGGAATAAGTTCAACCTCTGCAGATAATGATCGTCAAACCTCAATCCTTGCACTGCCACAGCTCCTCCCCCGACTGCCACTTGGCCACTCATCTCCACGGTGTCTTTCAAGTAGGGTTCACTGAAGTTCAGGAAGAGATCCCCGGAGAGCAGGTCAACCAGGACAGCACAGAGCACTGCTTCTTTTACCCATCCCGTGTGCTGCGGCCAGCCATGCTCCTCAGATGGCATTGTGGAACACATTTTGATATGACTGTGTCCTCCTCGGAATAAAGTCATGGAATATTGCACGTGGGGTTGCTTTGCAGCCATGAACTAGTGATGTCTGGTGATCACAGGGATGCTCTCTGCCTCTCTCTCATGTGTCTCTCTCTGTCTCTTACACACACACACACACACACACACACATACACACACATTTAATGCATGGTCTCTTCACAACACCATTCCTACCCTTCTGATCTAGCTGTCCCTCTTTTCCATTCCCTGTTCCCACACATGCACATTTCACTCCCAATGCCTGGCCCTCCCAGGGACCTGCTCCTCCTGCCCTTCCACTCCATGCTGCCCACCTGATAGCAAGCATATTCCTGCCCCCTTCCCATATGCCCATGTGGTGACAGAGCTTTGGCTGCACCACACATGCGATCAAATTGCCTACAGGGCAGCTCCGAGCACAATTCATGGCATGTTGAGAGAGGGGCACCCCCAAAGCCTCCAGTGCAGCACCCATGAGGACCCTTCATCACCTCTTCTCTCCATAGACCACCATCCCCAGACCTTGTGCCCATATTTCTGGCATGTCAATACTAAGGCTAAACTGAAGCACAGAATAAATTTGAAAGTCTGAAGATGCTCAAAACTTTTTTTTAATAGCATTTCATTAAAGTTCAGCCTCTTTTGCCTTTCCTTTTGGTTTCCCACTTTTTCATTTAAAAGGTAGCATATCAAATACACTGTTGTACACCTTGCTTTTTATATAACTTTATTGATGTATATTTTATATCTCATATAATTCACCCATTTCAAGGGTACAATTGAATGGTTCTTCTAGTGAATGTACCAGATTGTGCAACCACAGCCATAAATCAGCCTTCTATAGTTTCCATCCCCAGAATATGACCCCTCATGCCCATTTACAATGAACCAGCCCCCTCCTCCCCACCAGCCCCAGGCAACCTCATTTGCTTCTGATCAGCAACTGTGAGAAAGTGATTCTTGGTGTTGCCATCCTAGTCTAAACAGACTTGGCCGGTTCCCTTCCCATCTGAGGAACAGGGCGTTTTCACAGTGGCTGTCTTTTTGGTCTGAGCCAGAGGACAGTTGTAGTGGTTTTCACAGTAGCTGTCTTTTTGGTCTGAGCCAGAGGACAGTTGTAGTGGTGAAGCCGAAGGCGGGGGAAGGCGGGAGGGAGGCTGTGGCTGGCGTACCTGGCACACAGAGGGGCCCTTGAACCCAGGGGCCCCTCCACCCCCAACCAAACCGTGCTGACTGCCTCCTATGCCTGAGGCAACTCTGCTGAGAACAACTTTTTAAAAACCTGTAAAACAAAATTCACAAGAAAAATGACTTAATGCCCCAGTCTTAAATTTTGTCTAATTTAAAAAGCTTTTAATATATTTTTTTGAAAATCCTGGATTCTTATGACCTAAAAGGTTTTTCCTAAGTAAAAACACACAGTTGAGATAAAATAAGGCATTACCATGCTCAGGTACACAGGGAAATGCCTGTCACTGACCATTTGGAGGTTTTTTTTTTTCAAAGAAAAGTCAAAGCAAACAGAGGAATCAAGAACCACAGAAGTCAGATGAAGGCTCCATCAAGGCCTTTTGAGGAGCGATTGTTGATCACAAAATGAAAGGCAATCAAGTCAAGCTGTAATGCAATTTGGCTTAAAACACACTCTCTCTCTTTGTCTCTCTCTCTCATACACACACAACACACACACCCTATTTCTGCCTCCACTTTCCTCTATGCTTCGTGAGAGTAAGAATATATATATATTTTTTCTTTTTTTGTTATTTTTGTCTTTTTTTCTTTTGTTTTTCTTTTTCTTTCTTTTTATATATTTTTCTGTTTTGTCTTAAATCCAGATTCAAAGAGCGTAAGAATATAAAAGGCCCTCAATTAATATTTACCTAAAGAATGAATAAACAGGCTGGGCATGGTGGCTCACACCTGTGATCCTAGCACTCTGGGAGGCCAAGGCGGGCAGATCACTCAAGGTCAGGAGTTCAAAACCAGCCTGAGCAAGAGGGAGACCCTGTCTCTACGAAAAATAGAAAGAAATGAATTGGCCAATTAAAAATATATAGAAAAATTAGCCAGGCATGGTGGCATATCTGAGTTGCTGGCATCAGTACTCTTGTGCTTTGGGGCAATTATTAAATCAAATAAGGGTGACTGGAACACAAGCACTGTGATAATGTGGCAGTCGAGCTGATAACCAAGGCGGCTAATAAGCAAGTCACAGGGCGCATAGACAGCACAGATACGCTGGACAAAGGGAGGATTCACAACCCGGTCAGGATGGAGCAGGATGGCACGAGATTTCATGATAATACTCAGAATGGTGGGCAATTTAAAACTTATGAATTGTTTATTTCTGGAATTTTTCATTTAATATTTTCCAACCATGGTGGACCACAGGTAACAAAACCACAGAAAGCAGAACCATGGTAAAGGGACACTACTGTAGTATGACAATCAACAGAAATAATTTCAAGGTACAGAGATAGCTCGGAATGAACAGTAATTAATATGGGTTGAGGAGCAGGGAAATGAAGAGGGGAACTTTGCATATGCTGAATATGAGCTGTCAAGCAGAGACAGGCTAGAATCCGTAGGAACATGTAAGGGGAAAAAAATTTAAATACAAAATAAGAAAAATTAGATCAAAATATATTTTTAAAAAATTTTAAAAAAAGGAGAGACAGGCATTCTCTAGGAAAGCAAAGACAAAGAGGGCCATTCTAGGCAGAGGAAGTAGCCTATGCAAAGGGCATAAATAGTTCACACTAGGGAGAGAGCATGCAGCTGAGTTCCCCCTGTAGCCACGAGGCACAGGGCAAAGGTGAATGAAGGCCTGGGATGTGGGAAGGCCAGATGTGGGAAGCAAGAGGTGGGAAGCAAGAAAATGTCTGATGATTGTATTAGGCAGAGTTCACCAGAGAAACCAAGCCAATGGTGTGTTCCTGTACAGTCATGCATGGCTGAGGGACAGGGATGCATTCTGTGAAATGCATCAATAGGTGATTTTGTCATTGTGGGAACATCATAGAGTGTTCTTATACACACCAAACCTAGATGGGATAGCCTACTACACACCAGCTACATAAACCTGTACAGCATGTTACTGCACTGAATACCATAGGTAATTGCAACACAATGGGAAGTATTTGTGTATCTAAACTATCTAATCATAAAAAAGATACAGTAAAAATATGGTATTGTAATCTTATGAGACGTCTGTCATATAGGTAGTCTGTTTTTGACTGAAATGCCATTAGGTAGTGCACAACTATACATACCTACCTACATATATATATATATATATATATATAAAATATGTAGATATATATATATAAAATATGTAGGTATGTATATATATAAAATATATATATGAGAGAGAGAGAGAGAGAGAGAGAGAGAGAGAGAGAGGGAGATTGACTATAGGAATTGGCTCATGTGCTTATGAAGGCTGAGAAGTCCCATGGTGAGAACGTAAGCCACTTCCTTACGTTCTCACCTCTCAGCTCCTGCACATGAATTAGTACAAGCAATTTGCTTCAATATTCTGTATACTATTGCTCACACCATCTAGTCTGTCCTTTTGCTTTGTGTCCAGTTCTTGCTCCCCATCAACCCCCCTGAACTTGACCATTGTGATGGTTCATTTTCTGTGTCAACTTGGCTGGGCTAAGGGATGCCCAGATAGCTGCTAAAACATTATTTCTGGATGTGTCTGTGAGAAATTTTCTGGAAGAGATTAGCATTTGAATCGGTAGCTGAATAAAGAAGATCCACCGTCACCAATGTGAGCAGGCATCATCCAATCCACTGAGGGCCAGAATAGAACACAAAAAGATGGAAGAAGGGTGAATTTTCCTTCTATTTTAGCTGCGACATTCATCTTCTCTTGCCCCTGCTCCTGGTTCTTGTGCTTTCAGACTAGACTGGGATTAGTATCATCAGCTCCCCTGGTTCTTGGGCCTTTCGACTGAGGCTTGATCACACCACCAGCTTTCCTGGTTCTCCTTGCAGATGGCAGTAGTAGGAGCCATAGTTTTGATGGAACAGGTCGCATATGGAATTGTTGTCAGTGAATTTTGTGATGAGGAGGTAGGTGTACCAGATGAAAGTAAAGCAATGTAAATACTCTCCAGATACTCAGTTGGTCAATATTCTGTGGATATGGATAGTAAATGGGTAAATGTGGACTTGAAAGAATTAAAACATTATCCCTAGAACCAGTAGAAAAGCAAAATACTTGACTCATAAGTCAGGTAACAGGACAATTAGGGAGGGCTGAGTCAGAATAAATTAGCATCATGTCAGCCCTGTACACAGTTGCCTTTGTGGGTAAGATATACCCTCCTCCCTCCAGAAGAAGTTGACTGTAAGAATTACAAGGGCAAAAAGAGTTTCTTCTGCCTTCAATACCTGGTACCTATTGGGATACACTGGAAAATCCTTAACTGACACTGAAAAGAAAGCAGCTTCTACTTCTGAAATTACAATGTTTTGTCCAGCACCACACACAAGTCCTTGGCTAGATGGGATGTGGTCCACACACTCTTAAACAGAGTCCTTGAATACCCAGAATTGGCCAGGATTCAATGCTATAGACAGTGGTTGGGAGCTGCCCAGACCAGATGGCCATGAGATATGTGAATCGTTGCTTTCCAAAGAGTGTGAAAAATGCTGGGCATTGACCCATGACCTCAGAGAAAACTTGTCTTGCAAGTGGAGAATCCAGCTGACCTTGGGTTAGGGTACCAAGATTCAGAACTGGGCAGAGGAGCATGGCCCTTAGTGATGGGGTACCCAGAAAAGGGAAACCAAGTCACAGATTTAGGCAGTAGTGAACTTGGGAAGAAAGGTACAGTCTGAGATGTCAGATTCCAATGGAAGTGGAGACCAGAAAGATTCCTGAGACTGTGGTATGCAGAGAATGGAGCCTTTTATGAAGCCCTGTGATCTGGTCCGAGAACAATTGACAGCTATGTAAGATGCTACTGATTGAAGTTCCTTTCCCTTCCCCCACCAAAAAAATTGCTGGAAGGTTTTCAACACATATTTGGAAAGCAAAACGTTCTTTTAAAACAGCAACCTCAGACTCTTGGGCTCAAGCAATCCTACTGCCTCAGCCTCCCAATAGCTGGGACTACAGGCATGCACCACCATGCCCGGCTAATTTTTTCTATATATTTTTAGTTGTCCAGCTAATTTCTTTCTATAACTTTTTTAGTAGAGACAGGGTCTTGCTCTTGCTCAGGCTGGTCTTGAACTCCTGAGCTCAAATGATCCACCCGCCTCGGCCTCCCAGAGTGCTAGGATTACAGGAGTGAGCCACCGCACCCAGCCTCCTAAAAGCTCCTAAAGGGGTGTTTTGTTTTGTTTTGTTGGCCTAGATAGGCACTTATCCATTTACGCAATACCATAGTAACTTGTAGACAAGATAATCACTTGGTGACTTTGTCTGTAGGATGACAAATCACAAATAGTTTCCTTTTCATGTCCATGTACTCCTGATAAAAGAAAGTTCTTGGGGACTCGAGTGAAGGGAATTCAATTGATACATTAATATCTCATTCAAAGAAAAGGGAAGCAGGAAAATCTGGAATGTGACTTCATTAAGTGAGTGAAGCATGGTGGTTTGGGAGGATGGGGTGAGTTATTTGCCTTGTTTCAACATTGCGAGAGCACACACTGGCTCTGGAATCCCAGCAAAGGCCCCTGCAGATCGCCACGCCCTCTCTGACCCTAACACACTGTGTGGGAAGGCACCACCTTTCCTTTGCATTATAAATTCTTTAGCAAACTATTAATTAAAACAAAAAATTCTATGAAAATTATTTTGAGCTCTGAATGATTATACCTAAGTATTATTTTACTGTGTACGATATTCTTAAAAAGTAAAGCTCAGCTTAAGCTTCAACTAGTTCTAGTTAATTATTTTGCACTTTGAGAAGTCATGGAATAGAAGAGACAGCATCTTGCTCTACACAACTAACCCTGAGACAGCCACGGCCACTCCCCGGGTGAGGGCTTCCGAGGCTGGCTTTTAGGCTCATAACTGAGACATAATGTCCTGCCCCCAGTAAAGGGGGCACAGCCACACTTTGGCACATCTGCCCGTTTCAAATCCTCCTGAAACATTAACAGCTGCAGCTGAGCCTGCCAAGGGGATGCTTTAGTGACACAAAAAGCCTTTCATTACAGTTCTCAATGCTATTTGTGATGTTTGGGTTCTTCTGCTGTTACTGTTACTCTTAAAGGTTGTTTCTCCTTTGGAGCACTATTTAAAACTCGGGAATGTCTTTTCCTTAGACCTAAATTATTTTGTGTGCACAGACAGTAGTATATAAATACACCAATATTCCTTTGGCACAAATAATCTTCCAGATGGGATAAGAACATCTGAGCTAGTCAGTACAAACCCACATTGGTAATAAGTGACATACAATATCTTATAGTTTAGTGTTGTAGCCTTATGACTTCAAGTCTTCAACCTGCTTGAAATGTGAAGATTTTCTTTAATCCTATTTCTTAATGAAAAAAAGAAACAGGGAGATAAAAGTTTAGCATGTTTAAATGTATGTTTCAGGGATGTTGGTTTATTCCCTTTGTATCCCTTGGTGATACAAATAAAAAAGGATATCAAGTTAACTTAGAAGTTAGCAGGGGTTTTCCCTCTTAGGCTTCCATGCAATTAATTAAGACAACAGAGAAATCTTTTATGAAAGTTGTATCTTTGGGTTTACCCTCGTGTTTTTTTATCTTAACATAACATGTTGGTTTCTAATCTCCCCCTTCTCCCAACAATGAGGTAGGTAAAGAACCAATCAAAAAGCAAAGAGATTTTCTAATATTAAGATTTTAATATACTTAACATTATAAATCATATTGCTAATTTCAAATTATAGCTTTAATCAAGGGAGAAAATGTTATATAAGTTACCTTCTCAAATCACAGTGAATGTTACAATTAATTTCTTTGATTTTTATCTATCAATAAATATTATTGAGTTTCTGATAGAGTCTTAGCAATATGCTACATGTTATACTTCTTTTGAGCCCAGTATGAATTGAGAATCTCTATCAATAAGATCTTGCTAACTAGTAGGAGAAATCAAGTGGACATGTATGAAGACATCATTACCACGCTCTTCTTTGGCATTGGAGCAGAGGCTGTGGACGTAGCCTTCTTCAGGACTGTGGCACTCACTGCCCTGGGGGCTGGGAGTGATGGTGACTGGCAGCGGTCAGCTAAATCCTCCCATAATTTCCCTCAGCAAAAGACTGCCACCTTGCCCAAGGTCATGCCTCCTCCCTGCAAGCAGCCAGCATCTGGTGACTAGTCGATTAGGGAGGGGGCAATAGAGGCTCTAGGCCCTTGCCTCCAGGCAAGGTAGCTAACTCAGAGGGGCCATCCCAGCTCTGGAGCACCAGAGGATCACTTAGCCAGTTCAACTCGTCCCTCTGCCCAATCCTTAAGTCCTTCACTCCCGCCAGGTGTTGACCCCGGAGCAATTGTCAGTGTATTTCCTGCATGCAAATCTCTGTCTCCAGGTCTGATTTCTGGGGGTACCCAGCCACAGCAGCATCATATGCTTATACAATAAAATTGGAAGGCCCAGGTTTTGGTCTTGTTCCTGCTGCCATGGTGGGTCACCTCTCTCAGCATTTTTTTTTTTTTTTTTTTTTTGAGACAGAGTCTCACTCTCTTGCCCAGGCTAGAGTGCCATGGCGTCAGCCTAGCTCACAGCAACCTGAAACTCCTGGGCTCAAGCGATCCTTCTGTCTCAGACTCCTGAGTAGCTGGGACTACAGGCACACGCCACCGTTCCCAGCTAATTTTTTCTATTTTCAGTTGTTTGGCTAATTTATTTCTATTTAAGTAGAGACGGGGGGTCTCGCTCTTGCTCAGGCTGGTCTCGAACTCCTGAGCTGAAACAATACTCCCGTCTGGGCCTCCCAGAGTGCTAGGATCACAGACGTGAGCCACGCGGTGCCCAGGTCTCTCTCAACTTTCTTTAGAAGGAAAGGTTGGCCTAGATCTCCAAAGTAATTTATTTCTGAAAGTCTATGATATGTCATAATAAGCCCTCAATCTCGATTGCTTTTCTAAAATTTATTTATTTTTTTCTTTTTCTTTTTTTTCTTTCTTATTACAGCAAAAGAGACCAAGAACTTTTCTAAAATTTATAACTACTATCAACTGAAAAGAATGTAGAATCAGAATTCAATGACTTGGATTCAGTTTTCTAAATCAATTATTAATTTGTCAACACAAAATAGATTTCCCCCTCAAATATCCATTTGACAAAAGAAGATACTATAATAAATCATCCTTATTCTGAGTTTAACTCAACAGCTTTCAGCTCTTTCCTTTTCGCAGAGAGGTTTATGTAATAGGTTAGTCTACTCAACTACCTCGTCTCCATCTGGAACCAGGTCAATGGTCTCATGGACGGTTGGTGGAATCCATCTGGAATCAGACATTTCAGAATCAAACAATACTGTATTAGTATTCTTAAATGGTGAATTTTAAAAGGAGGAAAAGACTCCTTTAAAACAATTTAATAAGGATAATAGGGGAAAGTTGTAATCAATTTACTAAATGAGATATATGTATCCAGCTAATTAAGATATATAACTTCACTACCTTAAATCTTCAAGTCCTTTGTGTCTTGTTTTTTTTTTTTTTTTTTTTTTTGAGACAGAGTCTCACTCTGCTGCTCGGGCTAGAGTGAGTTCCATGGCGTGAGCCTAGCTCACAGCAACCTCAAACTCCTGGGGTCAAACAGTCCTCCTGCCTCAGCCTCCCAAGTAGCTGGGACTACAGGCATTCGCCACCATGCCCAGCTAATTTTTTTTTTCTATATATTTTTAGTTGGCCAACTAATTTCTTTCTATTTATAGTAGAGATGAGGTCTCACTCTTGCTCAGGCTGGTTTCGAACTCCTGACCTTGAGTGATCCACCCGCCTCAGCCTCCCAGAGTGCTAGGATTACAGGCGTGAGCCACCGCTCCTGGCCTCTTTGTGTCTTGTTTTGTCCTCTTAGATTATTTTTTCTAATGTAGAGGCTATTAAAGCCATTGCAGTACTTGCATTAAGCCTCTCCTTCTTGGTAGGTGCCTTAAGAGAAATTAGACTCCCTCTGAAAGAGGTCCATTGCTGGTTGCTGCCATGCCCCCGGGCACTCTTGCTCTGATAAGTCAGAACGGGCCCCTGTCCTAGAGAGGCCAAGACGAATAGGAAAAATCGGTTCTGTCCGCTGTGTATTGTGCTATTCCCTCTGCCTGGAACATTCCGCCTCCACTTCTTTATCTGGTTAATTCTCACCATTATTTACATACTTAAAACACTCAGCTCAGACATCGTACGTAGCCCCACAGAAAAGCTTTCCTGATGCCTCGGCATGGGTGAGGAACCTTCCACCGTCTTCCACAAACTTCTGTCATGTTCTTAGCAGACAGTAATTTGTCTGTCTCCTTGCACTGACGAGACTGAGCAACTTGAGGTTAGGACGGCGGACTTCAGCTCTGCAGCCTTGCTACCTAGCATTTAGGTATCTGCTGCATAACATGTGCTAAATACAGGGTAATTAAATTAATGATGAAGGAAAAACCAGGTGATCTTTACAAGCAAGAGGACTTTTTCTGAACAGCCGTGCCATCACTTTAAGAAGCCAAGCTAGGTACTGCACTGCAAAGCATTATCTTAAAATGGCATAATAGGCCAAACTTCATGAAATCCCTTTTTTTCCCTTCCTAGGCACTAAATTCTTTTGCAAGTTACATAAAAGAAAATAACTAAGTTAAACGGTGAGAAATTAAAATGATATATCACTGTTATCTCAGAGAGGTAACCATGGAGCTCTAGCAACATTAGTCCAAAGAGCCTAATAGACAACAGCCAGGCTGGAGTCGTTTTTCCACAGCAGCACTGATTTGACTCCTTTACAAAACTGTGGGGGGAAAAGACTAATTCCTCCACGTCAGAAGTAATTTACAGAATACCGTTTAAAATGATAAAGACATTAGAAGGTCTCTGATTGTTATGGAGCAACACTACATATTAATTAAAGTTAAGTGAGTGGTTGTGGTTATTGCTGGGGGATTAACTGCTATGATAATGCAGACTGTGGTTTAGGGTTACCTGAGAATCAAGGGTGTGGGCTTTCCGTGGACCAGGTTACATGTCAACCTTATGTTCCTCCAGTATGCAGAGAAGGAAGACTTCAGGCAGGGCGCGGTGGCTCACGCCTATAATCCTAGCACTCTGGGAGGCCGAGGTGGACAAATCACTCAAGGTCAGGAGTTCGAAACCAGCCTGAGCGAGAACGAGACCCCCGTCTCTACTAAAAATAGAAAGAAATTAATTGGCCAACTAAAATATATAGAAAAAATTAGCCGGGAGTGGTGGCGTGCACCTGTAGTCCCAGGTACTCCAGAGACTGAGGTAGGAAGATTGCTCTACCCCAGAACTTTGAGGTTGCTGTGAGCTAGGCTGACACCATGGCACTCTAGCCTGGGCAACAGAGTGAGACTCTGTCTCAAAAAAAAAAAAAAAAAAAGAAGGAAGACTTTAGTAAGAATGTGTAAAAATGGTCCCTACGGAAGGAAAACTTTTCAGATTCCCTTCTCTGCTTTACCTCGCCTTCTGATGATCTTTGAGATGCTGCTTCAAGTGTGTTTGCTGCTAAACCCTTGCACTAACATACAGCCTCATCTCCCCTACTAGGGTCCACTTGCTTTCTCCCAAGCCTGTTAGACCTGAAACCAGTGAGGCCAACCTTTAGGGTAAAAATGGCCCAGAAAATTTAACGTGTGCTCCTGAGCAGGAATATTAGCATTTTAATAGCTGAAGTCTTTTTTTTTTTTTTTTTTTTTTGAGACAGAGTCTCACTGTGTTGCCTGGGCTGTAGAGTGCCGTGGCATCAGCCTAGCTCACAGCAACCTCAAACTCCTGGGCTCAAGCAATCCTTCTGCCTCAGCCTCCCAAGTAGCTGAGACTACAGGCATGCACCTCCATGCCCGGCTAATTTTTTTTCTATATATATATTTT
>CAUYRT010104886.1:0-10538 GCA_963574885.1 Lepilemur ruficaudatus | reverse complement strand
TTGATATTGCAGTATCACAAAGCAAGAAAATCATCTTATCTTTAGCAGAAACAAGAAAATGTTGCAATTCTGAATCTTAATTTTAAAAAAATCTGTTGTCTTCCTTCAGTGTTCTCCTGGTCTTCTTTAACATGATGGGCTGCTAAGCAGACAGAACTAAAAAATATTGTCGAGCTGTGCAACTACTCACAAATTCCACTTCAAACAGAAACATCATGTGCCATTGTCAAAAGCTGATAACAAACTGGCACATTTGACTCCCATAAACTCTTGCCAACCAGCCTCATGCAGTAATGGTACAAGTCAGGTGGGGAAGTTATAACTAAATCATAAGCATAGGGGCCATCGCTTTAGCCCTTACAGCTTACTAAAGTTCTAATCTTGCCAGTCAATCTAGGAAGATTATTTCATTGAAACTCGTTTTATTCTTTAGCATTTTAAATATGTTCATTTAAAAAAAAAATAAATATTTAAAAGATGAACAAAAATATATTGATAACAATAAAAAGATTTGTTCCATAAAATTTGGATTCAGTCTGAAGGCCACAATTAAGGGCCTAGAAGGCCACATATGTGGCCTTAAGGCCCCAGTTTCCCCACCCCTGGGCTAGGCTGTTTCAAAATAACACATGGCACCAAACCTTAGTGATATAACACAACAAAGGCTTATTTCTTTTGTTAAAAATGTCTTCTGCAGGTTCAGTCAACTTACAGCCAAGCTTTCTGCATGTGGCGGCTCTTTGAGAGAGAAAGCTTTGAATTTGTGGCCCTTCCATCCCAGCCATCCTTTCATAATTACTGTAGCAAGAGAAAGAAGCCAGAAGAATTGGGCCCAGCTTTTAAATGCTCCGGCATGAGAACGGCATATACCACTTCTTGATAGAACAGATTGCTGGGAACTATTTATGTGGAACCACCTTAGTGAAAGGGAATGAGGAAGGTAGTCTTCCACGTATTGTGGAAATATTAGCAGCACAAAGAATGTCTACCACAGATTACTAGTGGGACTTGTAGTTCTTTCCTCAATATTTCAGCATTTATTTGTCGCTTACAATTTAAAACTTTCTTCTGAGCTCCAGTTCTGCATAACTGCCATCATTGTGTGGCAGCTTCAACAACACCTCAAGGCCTCAAATTTAACAAGTTGCAATGACGTCCGTCTTCTTTCTCCCAAGCTGCTTCTTTATCCTGTATTCCTCACCTTAGTAAATGGTACTACCACTGCAAGTTTCTCACACCAGAAAACCAGAGGCCATCCTTTATCTACTATGCTTTCTCATAGCCATCACATCACATCAATTACCAAGTCCTGTTGATTCTTAAATAGTCTTCAAATCTAACTTTTAAATATGCCGAAGGCAACCACTTCTATTGAGTCTCACTTGACCTACCACAAAGTCACCTCCCACATCTTTTTCTCCCCTTTCATCAATACTTCCTCTCCTCCAACACGAATACATCTCTTGAACTGCAGTCATCAATAGGCAAAAACCCATCAAAAAATTGTCAACAGATTTCCATTACTTTTAGAGCAAAATGTGAAATATTTAGTATCTCCTAGAATCTCCTATGTGGTCTTGTTTGTTTTTTTCATATCTCCACACTATTTTCATGCTACTCCCCCCAACTCACTCCACATGCTATAGTGTCACACACACACACACACACACACACACACACACGCACACAGTCCAGATAAGTGGGGATCCTCCGTTTGTTTCGAGGCCCTTCACACCCCATGGTCTGTGACTGTGGTCCTGTAGGAGACACACTGTTAGATGCCCTTTACATATAAGGTTAAATATCATTTCTAGACAGTTTGGGTTATGTGTAATACTCTGCCAGTATCCTGTACCTCTAACTTCTAGCACTTAGCACCATTTTATTTAATTAGTCACTTGAATAAGTCTTTCCTTAATGACTATTATTAACATTTATGAGGACAGAATCTGCAGTTCTAGTTTGCCGCTACTGTCTCCAACACATTAAATAACAAACATTAGTAAATATCAAAAAAAAATGAATGGATTTAAAATGTTATATAAATTAACATGCTAAAATTTAGTTTTTAACAGAATTATGTGTGTGTGTGTGTGTATATGTGTGTGTGTGTGTGTTGATGTGTATATATTTATTCAGTCTTAGAAGAATGTGAATGAGGTTTCCAGAAAGTAAGTGCATATATCAAATGTAACGTGACTAATAATTAAGATCTGAAATGATGGGAAAGAATTTGGAAATTGAGTTATGGGAGTTGAAAGTGATAGTGGCTGGAGACGTAAGGTGGAGACTAGGGTATTGAAAGCAGAAGGAAAGATCAGCAAGATAAATCATAGTGTCAGGTAAAGCACAGTTCAGAAAGATGGTCCTCTGAATTTGGGAAATAAGAATATTGATAGATATACATAGAAAGCATTTGTGAAATCAGTTATCATGACTGGAGCATGATGTATGCCAGAAACTGCTATGCACTTTATGTAAGTTGACTCCAGTTCTCACCACAGTCCTGCAAGTAATCCCTCAAAGTCATGGAGGTAGAACACAGAAGGCCTGATTGCAGCTATCCGGCTGCAAGTCACATCCCCTTCCAACCACACACCATTAAGCAGTGAGTACCTTATTAATACTTGCTGGTTTGAACTGCAGAGAGATGAATAAATGCAAAGAAAGCTTTGAGTGGAAAGTTCTGAAATCTTAGGGATTTTGGCTGGCTGCATGTGAGTACCTTTTTAGGCGTTTCAATATCAATGAGAAATAATTATATTAATTTCCTAAAGACTATTGAATGCTTATGATAAAAAGATAAGGGACTTTAATAAATGTTAGTGGAGCTCACCGAGGCATTCAAAGAACTTTAAAATGTAGTTCCCTCTTTCATTTTTATGGCCAGAAATGTTAAGTACTTTATTAGCATTTTATCTAATTAGTAACTCCCTGTAAAGGAAAGGGAGATCGAGTATGGAAGTATCTAAAATCAGAAACACCGTCTAAAGCCTACTCACTCCTATGTCTTCTGGGAAATATTCAAAAGAACATGGAGAGATAATTGTTGCCAATTTAGCACCTGCCATTTTCCACATTTATAAAATGATTCCTCTACTATCCAGTGTTGGATATTTGAAAACGTATGCCGGTCTTCAACTGAACTTAAATCCATCCACATTAATTCAGGAGCATGAAAACGGCACATAACAACTCCTGATATAGCAAATAGCTGGGAACTATTTATGTGTTTAAATATTCATAATATGATAAGGATAAGAGAAAATGAAAGCTGTACCACAACGCCATGTTCCATTACTTGATCCACAAGAGGATACAGATAAAAGCTACCAATATTTGATTGACTGCTTTCGTTAGTCTCTATTCAAGGCTTTGTCTGCATTTACATATTTGTTCCTCATCAAACTAAACATCAAAGCTGTTTGGGGTAGTTATGTGCACCTGCAGTTCATAAATACGGGGCTTAGGACACATGACAGAGGCTAGGTTAGTATTTGCTAACTCTAGTATGTACTTACTAAGTGGCAGACTCTGTACTAAGTGCTTCCTGAACTTAATAGTAAAATCCTCACACTGAACCTGTGAGATGGATACTGATATTAACCATACTTTACAGATGAGAACACTGAGGCTCACAGAAATTAAATAACGCAGCCCAGGTCATACAAACTGTGAGTGGCAGAGCAAGTATTCAAACTCCATATGTCGTCTTGGTAGAACCTACATCAAAATCTTAGTCTGCCTGGTTCCAAATCTAAACATCTTTCCCTTCCTTCTTGATGGCTCTGTAATCAAAACAGGCATGAAGACTTTCAGTTCATTTTATAGTTCAAAAATACACTTCATTAATTAACAGCGATTAAGTTTTGTATAAAAACCCCAACTACTCCTAGATAGTCCTAAGGTTTTTCTGGAGTCTTAAGAAAGAAAGATTGTGTGTATCTGATCATTAAAATTAACCAAATCAAAAAGTACTGGAAACTCATGCTCTAAAACCCCTGCCTTCCTTTTTATAGTCTCTTGTGGCTCTTATCCAAAATGCACCTGAAGCTCTCCATAGCATTTGATTCCACTCACTTCTTTTTTTCTCTTCTTGCATTAGATCTTCTGCTCATGGTAACGTGATATGATGTTTCAGCTTTGGTAGAGTTTGGTGATTTGGTGCTGACCCATGAATTTTGTTCATTCTACGTTTACCTTGACTCAGTTCTTGAAATAAAAACAGATCTTCACTTTGCCATTCAAATATCCAGGCACAATGTTTATCTGTTGAGTAAGTGTATACATTGTTGAAGGCATGTATGTTCTCTGTTTTGGGGGAATTATAATACAAGTTCCTCTTACTAAAACCCTTGGGTGTTACAAATCTATTACTTCCTTTTCTCTTTCACCTTCTTAGAGCTTCTACTTTTCAGGGAGTGGAAACAGTAACATTTCTAATCGCTAACTTTAGTGCCAGAAACTGTTTCAAATGTTTAAAAATATTAGTGCATTTATTTATCCTAATGATAATATGAGTCAGGATCTTCTGTCACCCCCACTATCAGCCTAGAAAACTGACACCCAAGAAACTCAAGCCAATGAAGGCACTCAGTTGGAAAAAGTGTCTGATAGAACTGGAGGCTGATATACAGCAGTCATTCCCCACTTTCCTTGCCAACATAACACTGGTTTACCTGCCCTTTGCCATGTGGCCACTCATTAGCCATCCAAGTCTTTATTGTACTAAGGCAGTCATGTGACGCAGGTATGAAGGACAATGGTCTGCAGGGGATAGAGGGGCACTTCAGAGTGATTTTCCGTCCTTTATAAAAACGTGGATCCTTACAAGGAGAATGTCTTTTGCATCTGCTCCTTCCTTCCTGTTTTGGAGTCTTCAAAGGAGGGTATAAGGCTGAGAATAACTGAGGTCATTTTTCTTTCTCATAAAGCAATAGACACACAGAAAGCACAGTGAATGTCTGGGAATAGTACAGAAGAAAGAGTGAGAGAATCTGCCACTGATTACATGACTGGGCTGCCGCGTTAACACTAACGCCACTGACCCTCGGAAAGCCTGGGATTTCAGGTGATTAATAGCTTGGCTGCTAAAGACATTATTAATTGAATATTCTGTTACTTGCGGCCCAAAGCATTTTTAGCTGAAACTGAATTTCACACTCAAAGTAAGGGGGTGCTTCACATAACAGACCCAAAGATAAGGATTTGGCTAAGTAGCAGCCGTCAGATCACAGGGAATAAGAATCTGATATTTCCAGGCATGGTAGGCAGAATTCTAGGAGCTTCCTGTCCCTTGCTATACTCATGCCTTCTCCCAGTTACTGAATTGAACACTAACGTTAGGTGCTCCCATAAAGAGGCTTTGCAGATGTAATTAAGTTCCCAAATCAGATGACCTTAAAATAGGGAGACTACAAGAATGGGCCTGACCTCCTTACAAGAGCCTTTTAAAAGCAAAGAGTTTTCTCTGGGTGGTCACAAAAGAGAAAGTCAGAGAGCTGTGTCTAGAAGAAAAAAAAGCATAGGTATGGCAAACTATTATGCTGGTCATACTCAGGGAATGATAGGTCGCCTTTAGGATCTGAGAGATAGTCCCTAACTAAGAGCTAGCAGGAAAATGGAGACGTCAGACATACAACTCCAAGGATATTAGTTTTTCCAACAATCAATGAGCTTGGAAGAGAACCTTGAAACTCACATGAGAACCACAGTTTCTGCCAATGCCTTGATTTCAGCCTTGTGAGACTCTATTAAATGAACTATGGCAAGCTGACTCACTTTGTGTCTTAAATTATTCTTAGTAAGTAATTGAGGCATGAGTGAATGATAAACCCCTAACGCTATAGAGGGTTAAAATATATTTTGATGAAGAAGAGTTGTTATCTGAAATGCACTGATACCGTTATTTCCCTCAGTGCTTAATGGAGCAGTTCTGTTCTCAGAAATCTTTGTTCCTTCTGCCCTATGTGGATGTGGAAGTAGTGGAGTCAAAGGACTATTCTTGAGTCCCATATATTCACCGGCTCCGTGACTTTGGGAAAATTGTTTCACAAGGCACAATAAAGTGCCTGACACAAAGTCAGGACACATGAAATGTTCATCACTCTCCCCCATGTGTTGTCCAGAGTTTTTGTCTCTGTATCTATAAGGGAATTTTTAAGTTTATTTCACATGTGGAAGTCTATTATTTTATAATTTGAAAGACTTTTTGTGGGGTAAGCTACAAGGAAATGATGCGTTTAGCATTTAAAGACAAAATGCTCATTTTGAAAAAAGGAACAAAGGAGAAAACTGTGGCATGCCAAAAATCCCCTGATACCTGTGGTCCAGCACTGTCATGAGGCATCTGACTCCCTACTATCTGCCATGAAATGTCCCAAAGACATTCCACACACTTCCCTCAAAATTCCCTGCTTATAAAGTTTAGTGATTAGTTTTCAACAATTAAGCTTAAGTTTGACCTCCCGACTTCCATACCTCTGAAATCCAATAAATTGTTAGGTGATTAAACATCATCCCTATTATTTTTTAAATTATATTTTAATGAAGTGGTCCTTCTGTGATTCTCAGAGATCTTGCAATTTAAGTGTCAGGTGGTTCAAACCACTATCCTGTAAGGTATGTGGATTTGTCTGGGTAGAGCAGTTTAGGCAATGGCAACAAGTAATACCTGGAAGTTGATTAGCTCAGCACAGTGCATGTGCATTTCTTGCTCATTTCAAGGTCTGTTGTGCTCAGGCTCTATCTGAGGGAGTTATGTTCTAATGGTAACAAAGGAATCTGACCTCCTTCCATCCAGGAACATTACCACCTTAGGGTGATGTGTTCTTTTCAGCAGCAAAGACATGGGAAAGAGAATGAGGGAGTTTGCAGGGACATTTTATGGCTGGCCTGCAGCAGAGAGCATCATTTCCACCCACATTCCGTGGGACCGAACCCACTTGCACAGTCTTGGCCTCACTGCAAAAGGTTGAGAAATAGCAATTCCACAGTTTCCCAGAAAGAGAAACAGTCTCTGAAGATCAGGAGATAAGAAAAAAGGACCCAAAAGTCTAGTATAGTCAGAGGCACCAGGTAGTGTCTCTTCTGGTCCCTGGCACACAGGTCCTGGTCGAAGATGTGTTCCCTCTGAACGATGATATTAAGAGGTCAGAAGGAAAGTACAGCTGTAGAAAGGGAAAAAAGTGCCCTTTTGAAGTCATGCAAAACTTGGGTTTTAAATCCGTCTGTGCTATTTATGAATTCCTTGGTAGCATGTTGTGTAATGATATGAGCCTATTTCCTTAGCTATAAATTAGTACATTATTTTTAATTAATTTTTGTTTTTACAGTCAAGAGTGATTGAGGTTTGAATAACATGGTGTCTATAAAGCTCCCAACACAATACCAAACAAAATACGAAGTTTGGAAGCTGCACCTGGGCTCAGCAGAGGAATGCCATGATGAATTAGTGATGTCTGCCAGGAGCGTGGGGAGGAGATGTGATGAGGGGGGCATGTGGCAGCCCAGTGTTTACTCATTTGTCATTCCTATAAAAAGCAATCACTGCGACTTCCCATATTCCATAATGTGTCTTGGCGTCAGTGGCCTTATCAGGCTAATGGGTATAGTCACATCTACCATATGTGCCTCCCAGGATGGCAGGACCTTCAACTGAATTAATGCCTGTGAAAACTCTCAGAAAATGAAGGAATTGAAAAATAACAGGATGACTAAGGATTTTTGCATTGTTTAATTATTCAGGGATCATAGTTAGGGTACTTTGTGACACCTTATGATGCTATTGCCTCTCATACCTCAGGATAATAATGCAAAATTAAAATAAACATTCTTGAGAATCAAGTAAAGTGCATTGATTTTCAAATGAAACATACTCTTATCCTGTGTGACATATGCTCACATTAAAAAGGTAAAAGATATTTCATGGTTTAGGGCATTCATGGTTGGTACTGTTGTTCAGCTTATTGGTTCAAAGTAGCAATTCTGGAAGCAGAAACCCTCTGCTTATTACTAAGTATTTATGTTATCTTGCACAACTTTACACCTTAACGTCTTACTTTCCTTCATCCAAAAAGTTATAATATTAAGAGTGCCTAACTCATGGATTTGTTATGAGAATTAAATGTTTTACACATTCTATACACTGTTTTCTATTTTAATTTTTTTTTGATTTTTATTACTCTTAAAATATTTTTGTTAAATAATAAGACACAAACACACACATTAGCCTAGGCCTACATAGGGTTAGGCTCATTCATATCACTGTCTTCCACCTCCACATCTTGTCCCACTGGAAAGTCTTTAGGAACAATAACACACTTGGAGCTGTCCTCTCCTAGGTTAACAATTTCTTCTTCTGGAAGTAGCTCCTGGAGGACCTGCCAGAGGCTGTTTTACAGCTCTTGGGGAAAAAAAATTGTGGCCAATCTTGGGTCTATACCGAGAAAGCTTTTACAGCTCACGGCAGACGGCTCCTCTCAATCTAATCAAATTAGGGTTTTATATAAGAATTGAGGCCAAAGACCTTTGGTAACAAAAAGCATGCTTTTGTCCAAACAGTCTTTATATCACTCCCTTGGTAGTTGGACTTATAGGTAAACAGCTGCTCAAAGACTTAAGCATTTGCTTCCATGGGCAACACAATTCTATTTAATCACTATGTGCATGCAAGTGGGTGAAGCACAACAATGGGGAGTTCCAGGTAGTATGTGCTGCCAGAGATTTTAAGACAGTCTCTGCTATCCTGTGGTCTATCAAAGTAAGTGCAGAAAGACTTTTCACAACAAGAGATGGGAAGTCAGATACAGCCTCCCGACTCAGGGAACCACCACAGTGAGTTCATGGGTCAGAACCCTAAAAAGAGGACAAATATTTCAAGGTAGCAGTATAATCCTAGAGGGATAATGACAATTTGGCATAGCAATCGGGCTGACTCCAGAGGGTGAGAAAAGGTGGATGACCTGACCTAGAAGACCGACCTAATTCTGGATTTCTTTCTTGACTTACTCCTATTGATTCACCACACTGGAATTTGTGGGGTCATTTTAAAACGTAAAATGATTTATTCAATGGATTTCCATTACACATAGAATAAAATACAAATTATTTTCATGGTTTAGGCTCTAGAAGATAATTCATGATGTGGTACTTCCTGCCTGACTTCCCAGTATTCTTTCTCTCATACAGTGCAATAGCCTCCAAGGTGTTCTTCCAGTTTTCACGACCCCTTCCCAACTTAGTCAGTGGCATTTAACCCTCTCTTTGCCTGGGTACTCTTTCCCCTATTCTTCAAGTTGCTGGACTCTTTAATCTTATTTTCTCTTTTTAAATGTCACTCCCTCCAACTATCCTATCTAAATAAGCACTCTGTGCTGTTCTCTATTATAGTCCACTGTTAGTTTTCTTAGTATCACTTATGACAATTTATTATTATATATTTATTTCATTGTCTATATTTTATTGACTCCTATGTTACCAGGCTAAAACTTAATGAATGCGAAGGCCATGTTTTTGATCTTCTTCTTGCTATAGGTTGTCTACAATAGGCCATTGCTTAAATCATGATTGAGTACACCTACTAGGTCTTAATAAAATCTACAGAAGGAAGGATGAGAGCTAGAAAGGAAGAAAGAAAGGAAAAAGGGAAGGAAGGATGGAAGGGAAGAGAAAAGGAGGGAAAGAAGGTGGGAAGTAGGAAGAAAGAGATGGATCGAGACATTGTGTCAGGAAGGGCTGTGAATTCACTGGGAGTCACCATCACTAATGCCTACAATATCAACTTCAGTGAGATTGGCCTCTATCAAAAATTCCCAAAACAACAACTGCTGGCGAGGATGTGGAAAGATAGGGACACTCTTACACTGTTGGTGGGACTGCAAATTGGTGCAACCTTTGTGGAAAAGAATTTGGAGATTCCTCAAAGAGCTAAAATTAGAATTACCATTCAATCTAGCAATAGCATTATTAGGCATCTACCCAAAAGAACATAAGACATTCTGTTATAAAGACATCTGCACCCAAATGTTTATGGCAGCACAATTCACTATTACTAGGTCATGGAAACAACCCAAGTGCCCGTCAATTCATGAGTGGATTGTTAAAGTCTGGTATTTGTTCACAATGGAATATTACTCAATTTTAAGAAATGACAGCGAGTTAGCACCTCTTGTATTATCCTGGATTAAGCTTGAGCCCATTATTTGAAGTGAGGTGACACAAGTCCCAAAGAATGAGCCCCACTTGTAGTCACCATAAAATTGGTATTGACTGATTAACACTATGGTGTTCAAATGGTGGTAGCGTTCATTAGGGATTTGGGGGTTGGGGATACACCCACATCTGAGAGATGTGGTGAGCACTGTGAAGGGGAGGGGCATGCTTGAAATGTATTTGGTGATGGGTATTAGGGGTCTCAATAGGGGGTAGGAAATCCTCTAAAGCTGATTTATGTGAATAGATGTATAACTTGGTGAATTTACTAATAGCCATTTAATTGTACACTTAAAATGGAGTAAAGACATGATATGGAAATTACA
>CAUYRT010104884.1:0-15120 GCA_963574885.1 Lepilemur ruficaudatus | reverse complement strand
GCAACAACATGGATGGAACTGGAGGACATTATGTTAAGCCAAGCACAGAAAGACAAACTTTCCATGTTCTCACTCATATGTGGGGGCTACATATTAAAACAGTTGATCTCATGGAGACAGAGAGTATAGTAATAGTTACTGGAGTCTAGGAAGAGTAGCAGGGGGACAGGGGATAAAATGGGAATAGTTAATGGGTGCAAAAATATAATGAGATAGAATAAATAATATTTGATATTATAACAAAGTAACTATAGTCAACAATAAATTATGGTATACTCTAAAACAACTACAAGAGTGGAATTGGAATGTTCCTAACACAAAGAAATGATCAATGCTTAAGGTGATGGATACGCCAATTACCCTGATTTGATTATTACACATCGTATGCCTACACTAAAACATTACATGTACCCTATAAATATATACCATTGTGTACAATAATAAAAAATACAAAATTAATTGAAAAAAATTTTAAAATAAAAATGACTTCTAGACTCTTTTTTTTTTGCAGTTTTTCTTGGTTGAGATTATAATGTATAGTCAATTCAATCAGCGTTCTTCATTTATTCTAACCTAAGCACAGAAAACTTAAATACTATTTGCCTTTAAAAAATTCTTAAAGGACTCCCATGTTTTTTTGTCACTTCACTTCCAACAGTATTCAGCTTCCTCTCTGATCAACATTCACAACACATTTCCATCAAGTCCTAACCATTTCCCAAACAAGTAGCTCTAAGCTCTCCAACTAAACTCTTCAGATGACACAGTTTTCTCAGTCTTTATCTCCCTGATCTTCTGCTATTAATACTTAGACCTTCTCCTTGCTTTTGGTATCTCTACTCTCCCAGTGATTCCCATTCTTTTTTCACCTGAGTTTTTTTGTAAAACTTATGTTCTCTCCTTGGTATATCTCTCCTCCTATCATGATGACTGATTCATCATGTCACAGTTGAGTTTCTAGCAACTTAAGTATCTGTTGGGCCTTGAAGAAACCTACTATGGTAGACTTTCAAAGCATCTGGGTATATGTGCTGGCTCCAGGGACTTCTATAAAATCTTCATTCACCTTAAATATTGGTAGAGGCATCTTTAGGAAAAACTACTAAATCATCATGAGTTGGCTGACCTGTGAAGGCAGAACTTTGTTCTTTCTTTTCTGCCTTTTTTTTTTTTTTTTTTTTTTTTTTGAGACAAGAGTCTCGCTCTGTCGTTCTGGGTAAAGCACAGTGGTGGTGTGATCATAGCTCACTGCAACCTCAACCTCCTGAGCTTAAAGTCCTCGGCCACCCAGAGTGCTAGGATTACAGGCGTGAGCCACTGTGCCCAGCCCTATTTGTTCTAACAGCCTGGTCAGAAGGCACAGAAGAGGAGTGAGATGTTTTGCTTACTGGAAATCTGAGAGGCAGTCACCTTTCTTGCTGCCACCTGAGACAGGAACCTACTTACCCTTCGCACAGCCTGAGTGAGAGCTGGCTCCTAACGCTCTGCCCCTCCCACCCCCAAGCACATCCTGAACACACCCACCTCTTTTCCAGAGCTGTTGCTGGATTGTTCCTGGAGCTCAAAAGCCTCTTCTTTCCCCAGTACCTCTGCTGAAGATGGAGTAGTCACCAAGGGAAGCAACAAGCTTCCCTCAGGAGAGTGTTCTAGGGCAGGGGTCCAAGCCGACTCATTCCGTTTATGGCGTTCCGGGTCCTGTCGCTGATCCGCTGGCGCTGCAGGACTGTCTCCAGCAGAGGAGTTGAAGCCTCCCTCGCTGCCAGGCAGGAGGCCCCAGTCGGTGTACTCAGCGCTCCCTCTGGGCTCCTGCTTGCTCCTGGGACGGAAGGGGTCCTGCTCCGGCTCCCTGTAGTCATCGGAGTACTCAGATAGCTCCCCTAGGCCTCGGTCTTTGCCTAGAAAGGGCAAGTCCTTTCTGATATCCTCGGGTGAGTCGCCCCAGGCGCCTGAAGGGGAACCCCTGTTCAGCATCATCTCCCCATAGTCCAGAAGCTGCGCAGGCCTCTGGACAGGCCTGAGCACAAAAGTGAGATAAGACCTGATGGGGCCCATCTGCTTGGGCTCACAGTTCTCTTTGTGTGGGCAGCTCACCAGGTAGCAGCGGCCCTCAAACCACCAGGCCAGGTCACAGCTGGACAGGTCACAGCAGGCAGTAGTGCAGTCCACCATGGAGAAGGTGCGAGGCACCCGCATGATTCTGGTCGTTTCCAAGTTAGGTAAAATGACTGCGTTGGAATACGTCCTCCCCTCACTGCACTGCTTACAGGCACAACCTATAAACAAGGCAGTTTCTAATGAGGGAGAGAGGCATACCACAGGGAAGCAACTCTAGCTTAAGAAACCAGAAAATGAGAGCCTTATCAATCTCTGGCCTGTTTGGCAAGCAAATAAACAATCAGCACTTCCTATAGAAAGATGACTACATAATCTTATAGTCAATCCATCAAACCACCCATCCATACATTTATCCTTCTACCCACTCATCCATATTCCACCCATCCATCCACCCACCCATCCATCCATCCATCCTCCTATGCTTCCTTCTTTCCACCGGTCCATCCATCCATCCTTTCACTCACCCACCTATCCATCCATCCACACATCCATCTATCCCTCTATCCTTCTACCCATCCATCCACCTACCATCTACCCATAGATTCTTCCACCTATCCATGCACCCTTCCATCCATGCATTCTCTCTTCATTTCACTCCACTTAGTTAACAGAAGCAGTATTCTCTATGTGTGTACTGTTTTTATATTATTTATAATACTTTGCTCCTCACATAAAATTCAGTTATCCAGATTTACTTTACGAAACATCATGCCTTTGTTTTACCGTTATTAGCTGATTTTTAAAAAAAAATTCCAAGAGTTTTCTTTGATAATAGACCCATTGACAGAGAAATATCAAAGGAAAGAGAATTTGTCCTCAGTACATTTCTATAACCAAGTAGTTTTAATCAGATTCTAAAGAATGAACTATAAGTGTTTCTAATCAGTTACCATAGGAGGTGGTGGTGCTATGGTGCTATGCAAAGTGTGGTTGGCTATAGTGCAGGTCTACGAACTCTGTTACCATCCATGACAAAATAACAGAAACAGATGCTTTTAGAAACTTCTATAGCAATTTTTAATTACTTAAAATCCAAGTGCAAAATTACTTTTATTGTATTCTTGGTTTTTGGTTTTGTTTTTTGGTTTTTTTTTTTTTTTTTTTTGGTATTTTACAAAAGAATCAGTCTATGATGGAATGGACACAAAAAAAGCTGGTCCTTCACCACATGTAATTTGAAAAGTACTGTATTAAAGTTCTGCTGCAGAACTCAGAATGCCAAGAGATGTCTTTCCTAGTGAGAGCTCATTACTGATAATTTTTTAAATAATTGCTATTTTTAACATAAGGGATTATCAGAGATTTCTTTTAACTAGAAATAAATGAAAATGGCTATACACAGTATAGGAATCATCTTTATGTTTACCTGTATACCTATCATTGCTATAGATCACTCAACACCAGACAATGCCTCTAGGAAAAGCTAGTTAGTCCAATTTCAATAGACATGCTTCTTTCCCAGTGAATAAGTTAGCAACAGACTACTTTAACTAAACTGAAATGGCATTTTCTCCAATGCAAACCTATGTTTTAAAAAACCACCTGAATGGTTTTAGCTTTTTCTCCTAGAGAAAAGCTTATCTTTTTCAAGGGAAAAGCTTAATCTCAGATACAGAGAAAATAATAATACACTCCAGCTGAACATAATGAAATATCTTTTATCATGATGAAGAATGTAGACTAGAGAGAAAGGTAATCTCTAACTCCTAACTACTCTGAAAAACACTGTGCTCATTTTTAGAGATACGACTACATCTCTGAGTAACATTTACATGAGGACCTAAGCTAGAAATTTCTTTCAAATCTAAATTCCAGGATATACTTTAGTTCCCTTGAGAAACAGTTGGCTTATCTCCTTTTGGACAATGTGATTTGGAGAAATACCGTATTTCATATCTGGCTTTGGTCACCGGAAAGTTCAAGAGCCAACTTTTAAAACTGTGTCATAGGAACCACTGTACAGGGAAAAGTCTGTGATCCTAGAGCAAGCAAATTGTTACGAGGAGGTAAGGAGGCCCTTCTATGGCAGCAGTCTTCAACTCCAAGCTTAGCACAGTTTTCCATCTGGCTAGAGGTAGAGACCTTGGGACGCTTCTCAGACGCATTGTCCTGTTGTTCTACAAGAAAATCACCTGAATAGGGGCTGTTTAGATATACATATCTTAAGTAAAGATCATAATGCTGAATAAAGAAATGTGATAAGGTGGGGCTCCCAACAACTAAATCATTCTTCCTTTCAGCCAAGTTGCCGTAATTACTTCAGAATCTATTAGACACATTCCAGAAAGCTCTTGAAGAACTACCAAACTCCTGGAAACAAGGGAACCTGTTACCCATATTTGCATGTTTTATTAATACATACATTAGCCCAGTCTGTGAACATAGCAGGCACTTGATCATTGTTGACAAATCAATAAAATGATTGGTTAACATTTAACAAAGGTAAAGAAGATAGAGAAGGAAGACCAGCAAACCGCAAATAACATGATTGGGACTCAATAACTCAGGAATTGATTTTTTTTTCTTTTTTTTGAGACAGGGTCTCACTCTGTTGCCCGGGCTCAAGTACAGTGGCACAATCATGGTTTACTGCAACCTAGAACTCTTGGGTTCAAGTGATCTTCCTGCCTCAGCTACTCAAGTAGCTAGGACTATAGGCGCCCACCACCACGCCTGGTTAATTTTTTTTTTCTTCACCAGTGTCACTGGCAGTTAGAAGGGCCACTGGGAGGGGGAGGGGTGGCCCCAATTATGCGCAAGCCGGTCCTCTGGCATCTGGCCCTGCAGCCTGACCTCAGGTGCCATGTGGAGACGAGACATTGGTTCAAAGGCAGCGCATTCGCCTAGTTAATTTTTAATTCTTTTTAGAGAGACAGGGTCCATACCCAGCAGGAATTAATGAATTAATGGAGAACACCTCATGAGAAAAGGGCAAAAAGGGGGCTGGGAGCGGTAGCTCAAGCCTGTAAATCCCAACACTCTGTGAAGCTGAGGCAGGGGGACCGCTTGAGGCCACTAGTTGGAGACCAGCCTGGGCAACACAGCGAACGAGACCCCTTCTCTACAAAAAATAGAAAAATTAGCTGGGCATGGTGGTGGGCACTTGTAGTCCCAGCTACTCGGAGGCTGAGGGGGGAGGATCACTTGAGCTCAGGAGTCTGAGGTTGCAGTAAGCCATGATCATGCCACTGCACTCCAGCCTGGGAGAAAAAGCAAGACTCTGTCTCTTAACCATAACAAAAAAACCCAACAGTTTCTCCAGCCATATCTCTACCCTCAGTCCCTGACCTGACACACTCACATGGGCCTGGCCAGCCCAGCCTTGTCATGGATCACCAACGATGTTCACCAATAATTTTATGCCATGGTGTGTACACTATAAGCAAACTGAATATAATGAAAATAAAGATTTATGATAAAAAAAAAAAAAGCCTGATCTTTCCAGAAAGATCTCCTAGGCAATTCTTTTAAATATAGAAATATAAATTTTTCTTGGTATATATGAAATGTGATTTTATTTTTCCACCAAATAGTCATGATAATAAAAAATTTAAATTTAAAATTCCTGTTTCTAAAAAAACCACTCATGCTTGAGGTCTGCCTTTCATGCCTTTTATATGTAAAATAACTATTGAAAAGCAAACACACAGCCCTTTCGCCTCAGGTTGATCAGAGCTGCTTGAAACACTCAAGTCTGGCACTGGCATCTCCAGGGCAGTGGTTCCCTACCTGCAATGGTCACCAGCAGCAGCAGTGAGGAGAGCACACAAGCAGGGGGCGCCATTCTGCGTCACACAGCGGGTAATGGCAGGCTTCAGAGGCAGCCCTCAAGGGTGTTTGGTGCAAGCTTCCTTTGATGTTTTTTAGGAGCCAGATCTGGCCTCAAGAACTTCAAAGGAAAAACAGAAAAGAGACAGGAAGGAAGAAAAGAAGACGTAAATGTGGAAACTTCCAAAATTATTTCTCTCAGTCATTCATGTCAGTGGGAAGCCTGCCCTGTTCACATCACAGGGCCATATCCCAGGCAACCATCCACCCAGAGGAGTTTGTTCACATAGCAAGTACAGTTCCTAAGAAGAGGCAAAGGGTTTCATTACTGCTTTTCTTACAAGCTGTGAAAATGTATGAAAACCAGATGAGAAAAGCAAAGGCTATTTATTCAGAGCTTGTCATAGCAGATAGTCACCATCACTTGTGTTTTTGCAGGGATTCACAGGCAAGCAGGGGAGTGGGAAAGAAAGGTTTATAGTGGGAAAAAGGGAAGGCTTCAGATGTGCCCTGATTGGAGGCTAGTGGTGTGGGTGTAGGGGGCTAACTAGGAGTGAGGCATACTATGTGATTGGTCAGGGCAGCATGCTTGGCTTTCTCTAGTTGGAGAGAGGGGACAAAAATTAGGGAAGCTATCAGTTATTAATCAAGTTCTGGTCATTTGCAGCCAATTGTTATGGAAGTTAACGTTCAGTTTCCAGGATTGTTATTAGAGAATGCAACCTGGCTTCCTGCAAGTCTGAGGTACAGCAGGCTGCCTTCCTGGGCTGTTTATTGTTGATAAGGGGCTGATTTCCTGGGCAGATTGTTACAGGTTGTGGTCAAAGTTCTGTTTTTATGATCTGGCCATTTTCTGTTATTATATTCAGTCTCTCAAAGTTGAAACCTATGAAATGATGATGGCATAAATCATACTACTATATTTCATCAGTTCAAACACATAAATATTTCCACATTTTGTCATTTCTGATATCAAGATGTCTTACAATTGCAGTTGGCCAAGTGCCAGGCAGGAGACAGATGTCCTTGTTTGTTCACACACATCAGCCATGCAGAACTAGTGTTAGAGGATTGGAAGAACATCCCAAAAACAAGATGAACAACTACTTTCAAGAAATGCTGGCCAGCTGCGGTGGCTCACGCCTGTAATCCTAGCACTCTGGAAGGCCAAGGCGGGTGGTTAGCTCAAGGTCAGGGGTTCGAAACCAGACTGAGCAAGAGCGAGACCCCCGTCTCTACTAAAAATAGGAAGAAATTAATTGGCCAAATAAAAATATATAGAAAAATTAGCCGGGCATGGTGGCACATGCCTGTAGTCCCAGCTACTCGAGAGGCTGAGGCAGAAGGATCGCTTGAGCCCAGGAGTTTGAGGTTTCTGTGAGCTAGGCTGACGCCACGGCACTCTAGCCTGGGCAACAGAGTGAGACTGTGTCTCAAAGAAAAAAAAAAAGAAATGCTGCATCCTCCATGACACATAGGTAACATAGTGTGGAAAAACCACAGATACCAATAAATGCATTGACAAGTTATTTAGCAGGAAGGAAATTCAGAATATCTTAATTTCTGTGTCTTCCTTTTTATGTATACACAATGATTTATGATAAAAGTCATCAACATCTAAACAATCCACCCCAAAATCTCTTTCAATATGTATAAATATTCTAAGTGATAATAAAGCAATGTGTCTTGGTTTAATTGACAGCATTTTTTCTTCCTTAGTATTTAAGGTATTTAAAATAATGGTGTATCTTACAAACATTGGCATCTTAGAGTCAATGAAATATAGCACTATCAGCACTTTATTTTTGCCTAGTACTTCCTCAGTGTGATCTTCACAACAACCCAGACAATATTATCTCTGTCTTAAAGATATTAAAACTGAGGCTCAAAAAATTTAGTTGGTTTGCCCAAGGCTGAAGAACCAGTGCTAGGAGGTCTGGACTTGGAGACTGGACTAATGAGTTTCCTAATGAGTGTGTCAGAATCCTGTGGTGAGTTGCAAGTTGGTATGTTGTGGTAAACTAGATTTTAGTTCCAGTTCACACCAGTCTTTCCCCACACACCCCTTCATTCCTTCCCTATCCATGCATACACACAACCTTTTATGACAGTATAAGACTCTTCTTCACCCCGGTCCAGAACCACTGCAGTACATTTAGAAATTGATAACATACTAGGGATGAAAAAGAATGGGAAACACCCCGACAGAGGTCTCCCAGTTAGCCATTCAGGAATTATGCAGTAACGAGGGAAGGTGGGAGGAAACTGGAAAGGCCAAGGGACCTGCAAACAAAATCAAACCCACAGCATTCTCTGGAAAGAGACTGGAACTTCTAGACCTTGCTTTTGAGTTTTCATCAAGAAACAAATCATGAGAGTGCCTTCTTTTGGACCGCACTGAGGGTTCTGTCCTGCACATGGAGCAAGGCTGCTGCCCAACCTACAACCATCCCGGGCCAATCCTCTGGTGGAGGTGAAAGGGAGCTCCAAGGGTCCAGAGATGTTGATCTGAGTCATACCAAGGGACCAGGAAGGAACCAGAGTAAAGGAGAGCTAAGGTAACATCAGGAGGTGTCAGGATGACTGACACAGAGGCCATCAAAACACCAGCTGTGGGGGTTCCGCACACGGATCCCCACGAGGTAAAAGGGAAATGGAGGACTCAGCCTCTACTCCGCGGCCAACTCAACAGTGACTGCAGCCTCCACCTTGATTCCAGAGGCCTTGACCACAGAAGAGTGGCTAGACAAAGGGCAGGATCAGAAGAGGTAACGCACGTACAGCACTTTGACCAGGCAGGGGCCTGGCGCATGATTAGAAAAGCAGTGGACACTCTCTTGGCATATTCCAAGGTCAGCAAAAACAATAATGGATTTCTTTTGAATGAGAATGAAAATTTATTTTTAATGGTGGTATTATGGAAAATTCTAAGTAAAGAACTGAGTGTCAGATTGCCCTTGCCTCATGGTGTTCGATCAGATTTAGAAAAAATCTGTTTATTTACCAAGGATGAACCCAAAAAAACTCCTGAACAGAGAGAATGTTTCTACGGAAAGGTTTTGAACAAGCATGGCGTTAAACCCATTATCTCGGATTATCCCCCTCCAAACTTTAAAAAAGGAATATAAAGTCTATGAAGTGAAGCTATGCCTTCTTCTTTACTGATGCCAGAAATAGGCTGCCTTTACCCTCACACATTGGGAGACGTTTTTATCAAAGAAAGAAAGTTCCAGCATCTGTAAACCTTCTGACCAAGAAATTCTCAACAGAGATCACTGGATCTCATAGATGGAATGGTCTTAAACATCTCTGAAAGTGGCTCTTGCAGCGCTGTACGCATCAGTCACACTGCGATGCTGATCAAGAACATCACTGAAAACATTGTTGCTGTCACAAAAGGGCTTTCAGAAAAATTGCCAGAAGCGGAGGAGTGTGAAACTCATGTTTGTGAAAACTGAGAGATCGGTTGCCCTCCCCCTCATTTGTCACCAGTTGGGATGAAACAGTCAAACAATATGTGCTTAGTAAGAAGGAAAAAGCTACAAAGAAAAAACAAAGAGAAAGACTTCCTGAAAAACAAAAGTGGAAGAAGAGAAACAGAAAGGTAAAGCAACAGGCTGCATCAGTCCTAACAAAAGATGATGTTACAGCAGACAGGACCGGGAAACAAACCGAGAGCCACACGGGAGAGTGCTGCAAAACAGGCTTTTATTACGCAGGCGGGCTCAGAGGGGTCTCTCCTCCAAGGTCTGAGCAATTAGAGTTAAAAATACATTGGTTTTTATATGCTTGGTATGAGGGAGCTGGTGGCTACAGAAACAGACAGTTATGAAGCTTGCATAAAATTGGGGTTACATCATTTGTATCAGCCTTGCAAAAATGAAAGTTACAGAGTTTGCCTAAGACTGTGGTTAAGTCAAATGTAGCTTTGTAATTGCTTAACTAAGCTCTTTTGCAGTTATGCTATTAATAGAAGGGGAGTAGAAAAATTCTCCCTTACAATGTGGCACCTAAAATTAGTAGTGTGCCAGTGAAAAAACCTGGATGATTCCAGAAGGAAAAGACCCCAGAAAATGGGAAGAAAAAACGTGCAAGAGTAAAATTTCAACTTAAAGTGACAAACAAATCCAAAGACGAAATTCCACAGCTGGTACCAATAGGAATAGCTCCAGCTAAAGAAAGCGTAGAGATTCAAAAACATACCACAGGAAAGGAGTCTCCAAAAAAGAGTCGTGGTCCCAACACACCACCTGGGAACAAGAGAAAGGCCTTGCCAGCTTCAGAAACCCCAAAAGCTGCAGAGCCTGAGACCCCAGGTAAAGGGCTGGGAAAGAAGCCAAAAATCAGAGAAGAGGTGGAGAAAGAAAGAAACCCTTTCTTGGTGAAAAAAGACCCACGACAGATTCCAAAAAGCCAGAGGACAAGGTCTTTGCCACTTCTACTAAATCTGCAAGAAAGGCTCCCCACACCTCCAAACGATTGCCCAAAAAACCCAAAGTCCCTCAGTTGACCTAAAGTCAATGATTCAACCAGAAGGTAACATCAAAGCTACCTGAGAGCTTTTTAGAAATACTCGGGTCCTGACCTCCATGGCAGAACTTTTTGAAGAGTGAGGCCTGGACTTTTTGTTGTGTAGTTCTGAGACAGAGTCTTGCTCTGTTGCCCAGGCTACAGTGCCGTGGCGTCAGCCTAGCTCACAGCAACCTCAAACTCCTGGGCTCAAGCGATCTCCTGCCTCAGCCTCCAGAGTAGCTAGGACTATAGGCATGTGCCATGATGCCCAGCTAATTTTTTCTATTTTTAGTAGAGACGGGGTCTTACTCTTGCTCAGACTAGTCTTGAACTCCTGACCTCAAGCAATCCTCCTGCCTTGGCCTCCCAGAGTGCTAGGATGACATGCATGAGCCACCACGCCCAGCCGGGACTTAAATATTTTTTAAAAACATCCACAGGTAATTCTGATGTATGTTCCTAGGTGTAAGAACCAGTGGTTTGAAGTAAAATCTATTTTTTAATTGTTAAAAAAAAAAAAGACCACCACCTTCAATATGGTAAAATGGAGAATGAAAACAGTAAGAATTCTACAAGATTCACGCCTAAAACACTAGAGGAAGAACTCCTGGTGGTGTAAACAGTCTGCCACCAATAACTCCCTTTCCTTCCAGTGAGGAAAGTGTGGTTTGAGATGGGAAGTGGACAGACGGGAAGACTGGCCATCTGTCATCTGTAGCCATTGACCACTCACCACGCCCTAACCAAAAGGTGAGAGAAGAGCAGCTAGGCGCCCAGAAATGGCATTCTTTCAGCTGCCCAAGCTGGGGCTCAGAATAGCAACACTGTTATCAGTCAGGGATAGTTGTCAAGAATCCCATGATAAAGACTGGGCCTCGACGGTACCATATGGCCCCTTCTGGCAAATTAAGAAAAGGCACTTTGCATTACAGATACAGCTCTGAAGGCACACAGCTTGGCAAATGGCCTGTAGGCCAAATTCCCAATCCCACACCCCTTGAGGAAAGCCTTTGTACAATGTACAACGTTTACAACCATATTGTACCTGGAAAGCCAATCATTGTGACCATCTTCGTGCAAACTTACCATACCCAGCTGCAAAAGCATTTCCTATTCTTACTACTATACTTAAGGGTTTTTTACTCAGTACCTTATGTAAGCAAACAATGTGTTTCCATTTCCTGAACATTAAAAGGTATATGGCCTGGATGTTATCAAAAGTCTCTTCGGCTCTAATAATTTATAGGTGTTGCTTTTTAAATACACATTATGGATTAAATAATGCTTCCACATATATCATCTTATTTGGTCTACTTACAGCAACTGTCTCTGATATAGATGTGCTTACTATATTCCCTTTTTACAAGAACAGACATTGAGTTTCAGAGACAGTCTTTAGACTGTAGATCTCACGCTTTCCCTGTAGTGCCCCCAAACCCTTTGATCCACTCTGGGTCATTTCAGAAAACCTTCCTCCCTTATCACGCAGTCCTGCATGGCCCAGTTCTCTTGACAGGCTCACGCCCTCTCCTGCTGCTTGCCTTCTGCCCACACCCCTGTTGTTTTCTGTCTTCACTAAAGACGAAGACAAGTTTTAAAGAATTCACATAGAAAGACTTCCCAGCTTCTTATCAAAAGCAAAGTTCAATCTGAGTGATAAAATAGGACTTTTAAAATAAGGATTAACAAGTTCAAAATGTTATAAATAGTACAAATCTATATATCCTTACATAAACTCTCATGGATCAACTTTGCACCTGTAAAGATCTGAAAGGAAATGCCCCCCAGGATGAAAACTGGTGAGAATAATGAATGCTTTTTTCTTTTTTTTCTTCTTTTCTTATCTGTATTTTCCATTTTTTTTCCTCTAAGCTGAACACATCTTTCCCTTATATTAATAAAATAGAATTATAATTTTCATTTTTAAAGAAGGCTTAGATATTCTGACATGGTCATTCTGACATAGCTTTTTAAAACAAATTGCTAAGAGCTGTAGAGAATGTGTATTTCTGACTTCTGACATTTCTGGCCTGACCTGTTCCTAAACCTCACTCCCCTGAGCTTCCTGTCATGCAAGACCCCTTGACCATCCAAGAAGTCTCATCCCAACTGAATGCTTTCCCTTTCTTTGGGTGATGGTGATGACATCACTGATTCAGACATGGGGTAAGGCTTGGGGATGGAATCGAAAATGAATGAGATGTGGGAATGGGGTGAGCCCAGAGCCCAAAGAAAAGGGCGAAGCACAAAAATGTATTCAACAAGTACTGGTGGAGCACTTCCTGGGCCAGGAGGTGGACAAGGGAGGGATGAGACTCCAGAAAAAGGTGAGGATAACTATGGCCAAGACTGCTGGTTCAGGGAACATTCTCCCCTTATTCCTCAGCAATTAAACTCAAGCAATTATTTGGGGCACCAGGACATCCAGCTAAAAGACTACATTCCCCAACCTCCCCACACACCTTGTAGCTTAGTGTGGTCATGTGATTATGCTCTAGTCAATGAGATACAAAAAGAATTATTGGATAAAACTTCTGAGGAAAGCTCTTTTTGCTCTCTTCCTTTTTTCTTCTTCCTGTTGCCTAAAACAGGTGAAAACTAAAAATAAAACCCTAAGTCCCTCGACTGACTAAACAGCCCCCTTCTTGGCCAAGGGGGCCCCCCCCCAAAAAAAAACCTTAAACCTGAGTTGTCAGCCATGAGGAGAAGGTAAGTCAGACACACCCAGTTATGCCTGGTCCCTTTTGGAGTTATTCTTTGTAATAAGAAGATACAAAATCATTAACAGGCCCAAGGTCATGTAAAGCACAGTTTAAACCACACCAGCAAGTCAACAATTTACTAACAGACCACTTGAGTCTTGGGATATGTCCAGTATACGTCCCATGGCTTGTCTCTGATTAACAGACTTCCTTTGCCGGAGCCAGCCGGCAACATGCGGCACTTGGAGTTGGGGGTGAGGACAAGAAATAAGGAGACAAAACACAGATGGGAACGGGAGGACGGAGCCTGTAAAGACTGCCGTGCCGCGTTTATTTTAGAAGCTCTATTTATATAGAAGAAACAGAACTGAAAAACATCTGAGTAAGTGTTTATGTATAGAAGCCCACATACCATATCCCCTTTAGCTATACAAAGGGTCATTAGTCATTATCATAAGACCTTTGTTTAGTCAAGCCTGCAGGTAATCATTTTCCATTATCTACTTTCTCTAGCCCGGGGTCTTAGGGCAGGACTTTCTGGAACCTGTGAGGCTGTTTCTAAGAATAACTTTTATGCTTCCTCAAGCTTGAGACAAAGGACATTCCATTACTTATTAACTATTCTACTTATTCAAGCCTATAGTATGGAACACTTAGTGCACTCCAGATGAGAGAGCTATGCCAGGGGCAGTTGCTATGTCACTAAGGACCCCAGTGTTCTGGGTAGCAAGCACATCCCCGAAGGCTCCCATTTTCAGGACAGCTCCCCACATTCCTTAACTTAAAATATTACACGCCTTTAGACAAAGCTTCTTTTCCTTAACCAACTGCAAATCAAAGAATCTTTAAACCCACCTCTAACCTATAATCCCTGCTTTGAGGTGTCCTGCCTTTTGGGGCCAAATCAATATATGCTTTCCATGTACTGATTTATGACTTTATGGGTAATTCCTATTCCCCTAAAATGTATAAAACTAAACTGCAACCCAACCACTTCTTCTTGGGCATGGCTCTCCAGGCCATGGTCTCCCATATTTGGCTCAGAATAAACCTCTTTAAATTATTTCACAGAATTTGGGTTCTTTTTGGTTGACACATTCTTTTTTTTTTTAACAACTTTATTGAAGTATAATTTACATGCCATGCAATTAATTCATTTTAAGTGTACATTTATATGATTATTAGTAAATTTACCAAGTTGTACAGCTATTCACACAAATCACTTTTAGAACATTTCCTTCCCCCAATCAGACCCCTAATACCCATCCCCAATTACATTTCAAGCATGCCCCTCCCCTCCACGATGCTCACTGCATCCCTCAGATGTGAGTCTACCCCCGAACCCCCGAATCCCTGGTGAACACCACCACTATTTGAGCACCAAAGTGTTAATCAGTCAGTACCAATTTGATGGTGAGTACATGTGGGGCCCATTCTTCTGATCTTGTGTCACCTCACTTCAAATAATGGGCTCAAGCTCAATCCACAATAATATAAGTGGTGCTAGCTCACTGTCATTTCTTGAAATTGAGTAATATTCCATTATAAACATATATTAAATTTTAATAATCCACTCATGAATTGACGGGCACTTGGGTTGTTTCTAAGACCTAGCAATAGTAAATTGTGCTGCCATAAACATTCAGGTACAGATATCTTTATAACAGAACATCTTATATTCTTTCAGGTAGATGCCTAATAATGCTATTGCTGGATCGAATGGTAATTCTATTTTTAGCTCTTTGAGGAATCTCCAAATTCTTTTCCACAGAGGTTGCACTAATTTGCAGTCCCACCGGCAGTGTAAGAGTGTTCCAGTCTCTCCACAACCTTGCCAGCATTTGTTGTTTTGGGATTTATTGCTAGAGGCCAATCTCACTGGGGTTAGGTGGTATCTCATTGTGGTTTTGAATTGCATTTCTCTAATGATTAGAGATGTTGAACTTTTTTTTATATGTTTGCAGGCCATTATTCTGTCTTCTTTGGAAAAGTTTCTGTTCATTTCCACTGCCCATTTATTGAT
>CAUYRT010104883.1:0-20592 GCA_963574885.1 Lepilemur ruficaudatus | reverse complement strand
TTGCCCATTTATAAATGGGGTTGTTTGATTTTTTCTTGTTAATTCTTTTGAGTTCTAGGTAGATTCTTGTTATCAGACCTTTGTCAGAGGTGTAGAGAGCAAATATTTTCTCCTATTCTGTAGGTTGTCTATTTGCTCTAGAAATAGTTTCTTTGTCTGTGCAGAAGCTTTTTAATTTGATCAGATCCCATCTGTTTATTTTTGTTGCTGCATTAATTGCTTTGGGGATCTTCTTCAAGAATTCTTTGCCTAGGCCGATGTCTGAAAGGGTCTTCCCAACATCTTCTAGGATTCTTAAGGTTTCATGCCTTAGGTTTAAGTCTGTTGACCATCTTGAGTGTATTTTTGTGAGAGGTGAGAGGTAGGGATTCAGTTTCATTCTTCTGCATGTAGCTATCCAGTTTTCCCAGCACCATTTATTGAAAAGAGATTCTTTTCCCCAATGTATTTTTTGTCTGGTTTATCAAAGATTAGATTACCATATGCAGATGGTTTCATCTCTGGAATCTCAATCCTGTTCCAAAGATCAATGCTTCTGTTTTTGTGCCAGTACCATGTTGGCTGTGCTTTTGAGGTCTTTTCATAAAATCTTTTCCCAGAACAATTTCCTGAAGCATTTCCTCTATGTTTTCTTCTAGTACTTTTATTGCTTCAAGTCTTACATTTAGATCTTTGATCCATTTTGAATTGATTTTTGTATAGGGTTAGAGATGGGAATCTGGCTTCATTCTGCATATGGATATACAGTTTCCACGGCATCATCTATTTATGAGACTGTCTTTCCCCAATGAGTGTTCTTGACATCTTTGTCAAAAATCAGTTGGCTGTAGATATGTGGACTAATTTCTGGGTTTTATATTCAGTCCATTGGTCTGTGTGTCTGTATTTATGCTAGTACCATGCTGTTTTGGTTAGTACAGCATTATAGCATATTTTGAGGTCTGGTAGTGTGATATCTCCAGGTTTTTTCCTTCTGCTCTGGATTGCTTTGTCAATTTGGGGTCTTTGGTGGTTCCATACAAATCTTAGAATTTTTTTTTGCTGTTTCTGTGAAGAATGTTATTGGTATTTTGATAGGGATTACATCGAATCTGTACATTTCTTTGGGTAGTATTATCATTAATATTTTGACAATATTAATTCTTCCTAGTCATGGGCATGGGATATCTTTGCATTTGATTGTATCTTATGCAATTTCTTTCATCAGTGTTTTGTAATTTTCCTTGTAGAGGTCTTTCACCTCCTTAGTTAAATATGTTTCTAGGACTTTTTTGTAGCTATTATAAATTGGATTACCTTCTTGATTTCTTTTTCAGCTGGTTCATTGTTTGTGGATTAGAGACATATTTTCATATATTAATTTTGTATCCTGAAACTTTAATGAATTTGTTTATCAGTTCTAAGAGCTTTTTGGTAGAGTCTTTAGGTTTTTCTATTTATAAGATCATTTTGTCTACAAATTGGGACAATTTGATTTTCTCTTTTCCAATTTGTATGCCCTTTATTTATTTTTCTTATTTCAGCATATTATGGGTATACAAATGTTTAAGTTACAAGTATGGGTATACAAGTGTTTAAGTTATATTGCCTTTGCCCCACCAGAGTCAGAGCTTCAAGCATGCCCATGCCCCAGAGAGTAAACACTGCACTCATTAGGTGTGAATATACCCATCCTCTCTTCCCCCCTCCGCCTGCCCAACACCCAATGAATGTCATCAGTATAGGTGCATGTAAGTGTTGATCATTTAATACCAATTTGAGGGTGAGTACATGTGGTGCTTGTTTTTCCATTCTTGGGATACTTCACTTAGTAGAATGTGTATTCCCTTTATTTCTTTCTCTTGTCTAATTGCTCTGGCTATGACTTCCAGTACTATATTGAATAAGAGTGGTGAGAGTGAACATCCTTGTCTTATTCCAGGTCTTAAGGAAAACATTTCAGCTTTTCCCTGTTCAATAAGATGTTAGCTGTGGGTTTGTAATAATGTGGTTTTTATCATGTTGAGGTACTTTTCTTTTATACCTAATTTATAAAGAGTTTTTATGATGAAGGCATGTGGAATTTTATCTAACTTTTTTCCCTGCATCTATTGAGATGATCGTATGGTTTTTGACCTTCATTCTTTTGATATGATGCATGACATTTATTGATTTGCATATGTTGAACCATCCTCATATTCCTGGGATAAATCCCACATAGTTGTAATCATGATGTATTATCTCTTTGATGTGTTGTTGGATTCAGTTTGCCAGCATTTTGTTGAGGATGTTTATGTTTACACTCATCATCGATATTGGGCTATAGTTTTCTTTTTTTGTTGTGTCTATCTGGTTTTGGTGTCAGGGTTCTGCTGCCCCCCTCAAATGAGTTAGGAAAAATTCCCTATGCTTCAATCTTTTGGAATAGTTTGAAAACAATTGCTTTTACTTTTTCTTTAAAGGTTTGGTAGAATTCAGCAGGGAAGCCATCCAGTCCAGGACTTTTGTTTGTTGGAGAAATTTTTATTATTGATTCAATCTTGTTACTGGTTATTGGTCTGTTCAGGTTTTTTATTTCTTCTTGGTTCAGTCTTGGTAGGTTGTAGATGTCCAGGAATTTATCCATTCCCTCTAGGTTTTGAATTTAGTTGTGTATAGTTGTTTATTGTAGTCTTAAATGATCCTTTGCACTTCTGTGGTATTTGTTATGATGTCTCCTTTTTCATTTCTGATTTTGTATCTTTTATTTTTAAAGTTAATGTAGCTAATGGTTTGGTGATTTTTTTTTTTTTTTTGAGATGAGGTCTTGCTCTGTCACCAGGCCCCAGGCTAGAGTGCAGTGGCAAGATCATAGCTTACTGCAGCCTTGAACTTGTGGGCTCAAGCAATCCTCCTACCTCAGTCTCTCAAGTAGCTAGGACTACAGGCATGCACCACCATACCTGGATAATTTTGTTTTCTAGTTTTTGTAGAAATGGGGCTCACTATGTTTCTCAGGCTGCTCTTGAATGCCTGGCCTCAAGCAATCATCCTGCCTCAGCCTCCTAAAGTGCTGGGATTACAAGCATGAGCCATCACACCTAACCTAGTTTGTTGATTTTGTTTTTCTTTTCAAAAAGCTAGTTTTTGTTTCATTGATCTTTTGTATTGTGTTTTAGTCTCAATTTTGTTTATTTATGCTCTGATCTTTATAATTTCTTTTCTTCTACTAATTTTGGGTTTTGTTCTTGCTTTTCTAGTTTCTTGAGGTGCATTGTTAGGTTGTTTATTTGAATCTTTCTACTTTTTTGACTCAGGTGCATGTTGTTTAATTTCCATGTATTTGTATAATTTCACGTTCCTCTTGTTATTGTTATTCCATTGTGGTCAGATAAGATACTTGATAAGATTTTCTAAAAAAATTTTCGAGACTTGTTTGTGTCCTAACGTGGTCAATCTGGAGAATGTTCCACGTGCTGATGAAAAGAATGTGTATTCTGCAGCTATTGAGTGAAATGTTCTGTAAATGTCTGTTAGGTCCATTTGGTCTATGGTACAGCTTAAATTCAGTGTTCCCAACTATTACTGTATTGGGCACTATCTCTCCTTTTAGCGATAATAATATTTGTTTATATATCTGGTGCTTCAGTGTTGATGCATATATATATACTTACAGTTGTTATATGCTATTGCTGATTTTTTCTCTTTATTATTACATTATGCCAGTTTTGTCTCTTTTCACAGCTTTTAACTTGAAGACTGTTTTATCTTCTATAAGTATGGATACTCTTGCTCACTTTTGATTTCATTTGCATGGAATATCTTTTTCTATCTTTTTCCCTTTAATCTGTGTGTCTTTATGGGTGAGGTGAGTTTCTTGTAGGCAGCATATATTTGGTTCTTATTTTTTTTATCCACTCAGCCATTCCATGTCTTTAAAATGTGGAATTTATTAATAATTCACTCATATTCAATGTTATTATTGATAGGTGAAGACTTACTTCTGTTAGTTTATTGATTGTTTTCTGGTTGTTTTGTATATTCTTTGCCTCTTAGTTAGTTTCTTATTGTTTATTTTTGCAGATGGGTGGTTTTCTGTAGTGATGAGATTTGATTTCTTTCTCATCCTCCTTTGTGTATTGGCTCCCCCTGTGAGTTTTATAGTTTCATATATTTTCATGGTGGTGGTTATCATCTTTTCACTTCCAGATATAAGACTCATTTGAGCATTTATTGTAAGGCTGGTCTAGTAGTGATGAATTCCCTAAGTTTTTGCTTATCTGTGAAAGATTTTATTTCTCCTTCATTTCCAAAGGATAGCTTTGCTGGGTATAAAATTCTTGGCTGGTGTTTTTTTTTTTTTTTTTCCAGTGCTGTGAAAATATCATCCCATTCTCATTTGGCCTATATGGTTTCTGCTGAGAAATGCACTGTTAGCATAATGGGGATTCCCTTATATGTGACTTAACACTTTTCTATTGCTGCTTTTACAATGCTTTCTTTGACTTTTGACAATTTGACTATAATTTGCATTGGAGAGCACTTGTTTCAGTTGAATCTATTTGAAGTTATTTGAGCTTTCTGGACCTGGATGTCCATCTTTATTACAATACTTGGGAAGTTTTCTTCTATTATTTTATTAAACATGTTTTTTAAATTTTACTAAATATGTTTCCTCACCTTTTCCCTTCTCTTCTCTTTCTAGAATCCCCATAATATGAATACTTGTTTGCTTACTTGTGTCTTATAAATCCTGTAGGCTTTTTTAATTCTTTTTTTTCTTTTTTCTGCCTGTGTTATTTCAGAAGACCTGTCTTCAAGTCCAGAAATTCTTTTTTCTGATTTGTCTAATCTGCTGTTGATGTTTTTGATTATATTTTTTATTTTATTCTCTGAATCCTTCAGCTCTAGGATTTCTGTTTGGTTCTTTTTTATTACATCTATTTCTTTGTTGAATTTCTCATTCAACTCATGAATTATTTTCCAGATTTCATTGCATTGTCTATCTGTATTCCCTTGTATCTCACTGAGTTTCCTTAAGGTTATTATTTTGCATTTTTTTTTGGCATTTCATATTTTTTTATGATTGGGGTTTGTTACTGGAGAATTATTATTTTCCTTTGGTGCTAAATTGTTTCTTTGTTTTTTCATGGTTAATGCATCCCTATGTTGATTTCTGCACATCTGCTGGAAAAGTTACCTCTTCCAATTTTATGAAATAGGTTTGGTAGGGAAGAATTATTTGTATAAATGGGTCTTGGGGTATTGGTTCAGTGCGCACTCTGGCATTGGTTCGAGGTGAACTCAGTAGTGTATTCTCTATGTAATTTCTTCAACTGTAATACACACTAGTGGCATTTGCAAGTTTTTCAGTGGCTTAAGCTAAGGGAGTTTGTGGTGACAATGGCGCTGCTTTGCCATGGCTAGGCTCACTGAGCTATTTCTCAGGTTGGGGACGTGTGCATACACATGATGGGTCAGCCAATTTGGGGTCTGGCTCACTGTGGTTGGAACCACAGGGATGTTACTCTGGGTGAGAGTACATGCATGCAGTTACTTAGCTGGCCTTGTGACCTGTCTGCCAAAGGCTGCCCACAGGGGTGTTTCTAAGGCCCAGCACATGGTCACACAGCTTCTTGGCTGGCCTGGATGCATGTCTGCTAGAGGTAGTTTACAGGGCTGATCCTCCAGCTCAGTACATGAGCATACAGCTGACCCAGCCAGCCTGGGGGTATCTACCAGAGGTAGCCCACAGAGTTACTTCTTAGGCCTGGGATCTAGGCTACTTGGCTAGCCTAGAGGTGTATCTGCTAGGGGTGGCTCAAGGAGCTATTTCTAAGGTCTAGGACATAGATGCATAGCTGCTCAGCTGGCCTAGGGGCGTGTCTTTTCCCCATAGTGAGAAGTCTCTGTTGTCTGAGGTCAATCTAGGTGGCGAAGACAGGGCTGCAGAGTTTGGGTGCCTCCACATTGCCCTCCTGGACTTCCAATTACCATAGGTGTGTTTCCACTCTCCTGATGCACTTTAGTGCCTTTTCTTTGACACTCCAGTCAAATTTTAGCTTCTTTATTATTCTCTTGGTCTTTTCTTTTGGAAGAAATGAGCATGAGGCATCTGTAGTGAGCCATATTGCTCTGAGCATATGACTTTGACTTTAGTAGCATAATTATAATACAGTTGAGGTTGGGGTAATTGACTTCTGAAACAGTGAATAAATTTGACCAAATATTAAAAAAAGATATGGAGGAATAACCCTTCAATAACCTTTCAAAGCTACTTACTAAACATTTTGATAGTTGATCCTCACAGCAATCCTATATAATCAATCAGTACTAATATCTCTGCTTACAGATGGGGTCACTGAGGCCCAGACTGTGTCAATTTACTCAGCCAGTGGGTGATGTGATTAGAACTCAGATGATTTGGCTCAAAGCTTACTCAGGGTCACTACATTTGCTTTCTATGACACATTTACTAACAACTTTCTCCTCCCGTTTCATTGATTGTAGACAATTCTAAGGTTCTATTCTTAAATCTTAACTTGAGGTTTCTGTGATCATCTTTATTTATATGATTTCCTAATATGTGTCGTGATATCTCCTCCCGACCTCTGATTCACACTGACAACTTTTTACTTACCATTTGCTCTTAGATGTACGTTTAGCATATGACAATCAGGTCTAAATTCTATCTCTTTATTTCCCCTCTTTGCTTCCCTATTTCTGGTCCTGGGATTGAGACTTTATTCATCTTTGACACTTGGCCTTTCCTATCTATTCTTCCCTCATGACTATTAATCTAGCAAATCCTGCAAATCCTCTATCACTACAAATACCTGAGGCCTAAAAGAGATCATGCCATGAAAACTAACAGGTAAGCAAATTTGGTTTCTTTGATTTATTGAAATGTTCTTATGTAGAGTAGGATAATAATAGTACCCACATAATATGATTTTTTTGTGAAATTTAACTGAATTGATATATGTAAAGCACTTAGCATAGTTTCTGGCACTGGTTAGCATTTACAAAATATATTAGTATTAGTGTTTGTATTCTCAATACTCATGATACTAAAATATGGTATTTTTAAGCATGCCAAATTTACACTTTGTGCAGATTACTCATTTTCTATAAATTACATAATGTACATAAAACTTCCAGCATAGTACTTGGTACATAGGTTTAATACATGTTAATTATCCCCCAACAAAGACCTCCAAGGTACTAAGATTCTATATTAGATACATATATTATTTATGAATAGGTTTGTATATTAATGAGTTGAAAATACTTAATATCCCAGTGGGGGTTGGTAGGGGAGTGAGGCTACAAGTAGAACTACCATTTGATCCAGCAATCCCATTACTGGGCATCTACCCCAAAGAACAAAAGACATTCTATAAAAAAGACATCTGCACTTGAATGTTTATAGCAGCACAATTCACAATTGCAAAGATGTGGAAACAACCCAAGTGCCCATCAGTACATGAATGGATTAATAAAATGTGGTATATGTATACCATGGAGTTCTACTCAGCCACAAAAAACATGGGTGATCTAGCACTTCTTGTATTATCCTGGATAGAGCTGGAACCCATTCTACTATGTGAAGTATCACAAGAATGGAAAAACAAGCACCACATGTACCCACCATCAAATTGGTATTAACTGATCAACACTTAAGTGCACATATAGTAATAACATTCATTGGGTGTTTGGCAGATGGGAGCGGGAGGAGGGGATGGGTATATACACACCTAATGGGTGTGGTGCGCACCTTCTGGGGAATGGACACGCTTGAAGCTCTGACTTGGGTGGGGCAAAGGCAATATATGTAACCAAAACATTTGTACCACTATAATATGCTGAAATAAAACAATTAAAAAAAGAAAATAATAAAAGTAAATTGAGATTAAGTATAATGCAGTATACTGATATTTGTTTCTCAGGAGCTAATGAAAGCCATTTCAAATGAAGACCTTTCAGTTGCCATCTTTGTTTTGGGTCACGTTCTGTGACTTCTTACAAAACTTGTGCTTGGTGTGTGGTGATGGTCAGTACAATTGGGGCCAACCTCATGTCACTAGAAGTCTGAGGGTCAATGCACGTCTGTGAGAGACATTGTATTGCCTTTACATTTCACACATGAAATGACACCAATAGAATGTAACTTTAAAAAGACAAAAAAAAATAGAAATAAATAAAACAAAGAATCACTATACAGAAATTCAAGTTTTGGAAAGAGGGCAGTTCTGCAACAAAGGGAACAGAGTTAAGAATAGTTCTTCCTACACTGCTTCCTGCTTGGGCTTCGTCTGCTCCTCAGGGAACATGACTTTAGTCAAGCCCCAGTTGAGAGGATTTTGAAACATAGTTCCCATGGCAACAGGCTTTAAAGTGACATTATCCCAGAAGAACTTTTCTTGGTTGTTCCATCATCTAAACAAGAATCCTCTGAGCCTCCTGGGGAAAAGTCAACTTCTAATGAAGCTGGAGTCTTTGCTTTCTGTGCCCCAAGGAGCACCTTTCCTGTGGGGTTCATTTCAGGTTTGTAATAATGATTTATTTTCTTTATTGTAATTTGACTACAGTGGGAATAAGAGCAGGGATTGGGTTTATTCTAATCACCAAGGCAATGGCAAATTTCTAAGTGTTAAGATTTACACTTGAGGCCTCTTGTTACTGAGCAGTGACTAAAATATATTTCACGTGTGGAGAAATAGCAAACACCAGGGTACGTGCAAATGTCACCCAATGCTCATACACAAAACACACACACACACACACACACACACACACACACACACACACACACACACTGGATTGATAGAGGGGCTGTAATTAGCTTGCTGTGTGGAGGTCAGGCAGCTGCCAATGTTGTTCTGAACATAAACCCACTGCACGATGACTCTGGCTGCCTTAACTCAACCAAAATGCACCTCTCATTGACTGAGTGCTATTCAAACTTTCATACTTAGAGATCTATTTTTTTCTTTTTTTTGGCTAAAGGTATTGTCTTCATTAAAAAAAAAAATGCCTGGAAGAGGGTGTAGAATGTGGATGGATAATCCCCAACAAGCTTTAGTCAACCGCATGTTGATGAATTTGTGAGATTCTTCCTGAGAACTGGTTTTGACAAAGAACTAAAGGTAGAGCAAGCATTAAGACTGTGAATGTTTGGGGAAGAAGAATTTTTACTGAGACTAGATGTGGGCACAGAAAGAGAAGATAGGAGGCTGCAAAGGAACACTCACCTGACTTCATAATCTGGCCTTTGTGGTGTGGTATAACGTGAATATTTGAACAATAGGTATTGGGGCTAGGACAGAAGGAGGGACAGGGTGGCATACTCCCGGCCCCTGACGCTGCCTGTGGTTGAGGTTGTGTTGGAGACGTGGGCCTTGTATAAAGTCTTGAAGAAGAAAGTCTTGTTCCAAAACTTCTCTCACCCCTGTCAGCTCTCCGCCTCCTCTCTACAACAGACCCTGCCTTGCGTCTTTCAGGCTTATCCAGGTTTTAGCAAGACTCTCCCTCTCTCATTACCTCCCTAAATTATATACATTTTACATTTCTTTTACGTATATTTCAACATTTATCAAGGTTCTTCCATGTGCCAGCCTCTATGCTGGGCTCTTTCACTTTTGTGATTTACCATAAACCTCACAGCAACCCTGTGGATTATCATCATTATCCCCATTTGCAGATGAGGAGATTGAGAATCAGAGATTAATAAACATTTTGTGAGCTATTTGGTTCTAAGGATATGAAAGTGAATAAACCTCACTAGCATCTGCTGTAGTTCACAGGGGGGCAGGGATGATCAGAGACAGCAATATGCTGTGAGTAGAGCAGCAGGAGATCTAGGACAAAGTACTCCTGGCATTTTGGCTGTTTGACAGGGCAAGCTCGAGATGTCAAAACTCTCTGTAACGTGGAGTTGCAGGTACTTAATGTATTTAGTGGTTCATATGTAGTTTCTTGACCTGGACTCAAACTCCACTGGGTGAGACTGTTTCCTCTCAGCCAGAGTAAGGAATATTTCTGCTCCAAACACTGTTTTAGGGGTAGCTTAGCTGGGGTTTCTGTGCTGGAGGCAAGGACTTGTGTGCAAGCAACTTATTTTTAAAAGTGATTGCAGGGAAAAGGAAACGTGAAATAGGAGATGATGGAAAAACAGTCCAATGGTGTGATATTGGTTACCATAATGGGAAATTTAGGATCAATCCTTCTGAGGCCCTTCGAGATACCATGAGCAATGAGCTACTAGAGATACAGAAATGGGGAACATTTACCCACTGGCTCCCAGGGGTGTTAACTCCTTCACACTCTGGGTTTGCACGAGCACCAGGATGGCTGAGAGGATTCTCACAGACACTCCACATTCTACAGACGCCCTCAGGCTGAAGGCAGGAGACAGCGGGACCCAGGGAGCAGTGCTGTTTGACTACAGCTAGATGCAGCTTGCTGATACAGTAACAGTAGCCAGGCTGAGTTAGATAAAATGAGGCATTAAAGATGTCCACACAGCGAGCTTGGTGACAGGACCTGAACTCAAGGCCTGGTGAAAATGTTCAGAATAGTGGGCAGAAGACAACACAGCTACAAGGCAGGGCCAGCATTACGTGATTTGCAATGTGCTAAAAAGCTTAGGCCTTTTGTTCCATTTACTTATTACTTGTTCCGAAAATTTGTGTCTTACCTTATTGCTGGTGCTTTGAGTGAAGGCATCAAGAATTGCAAGTTAAACATAACACTTGAGGGGAACGTTGTATCACATCATCAGCACTCAATAGCCCCGTAAAGTAATTGGTCGCCCTCAGCACAGCTCTGGCCATGTCACTTCGTTACTATATCCCATGGATTCACACTGCATACATAATTCCTGCCATGATCTTCATGTCTCTCCGCAGTAGGGACCTGGGGTGCTGTTCTAGGCCTGATACCCAACTATGTCCCTTACTCGTACTTTGCGTTCCAGCCAAACTAAAGGCCAGGTGAGCTTCTCCTAGACAATGTCACTGAAATGTTGGAGACCAGGTTTTATTCCAGACTTCTACCACCAATCAGCTCTGTGACTGGCTGGACCTTGATTTTTCTTTCTGGAAAATATAAGGTGAAAGGGTCAGATCAGTGAATCCCAAGCCTGGCTAAATATACAGGTCAACAGGGGCAGACTTAGAAGAGAAACACAGATTATAAAACCCCAACCTTGGAGACTCTGCTTTATGATGTCAGCAGGATATGTGCTTTTAGCGTGCATATAATCATCTAATTCAGGTGTGCAGCCAGGTGTATGAACCACAGGATGAAATGATTTTTTAATATTGATCCAAATCTGCGGGGCTCCACGAGTGAGAATTAGCTGTCACTGAGTTCAAGCAAGGGTCTGAGAGGCTGGGACACAGAAAGGGTAACTTTTTTTTATGAAAGAGAGGAGTTAGGAAAAGAGCAAAGGAAGCAAAACAAAGAAACAGCTGTTCGGTGGGAGGAAGGGGAGTCAAGCCTCAAGGCCTGCAGGCTCAGTACGAGGGTCTGGGAGCCTGAGAAGAGCTGAGCAATACTGGAAGGAGCAAGGGTGAAGGACAGGGCCGTGGAGGAGATTTCCAACAATTTAGCAATTTTGGAGAAAACTGTTCTTAACCCATGGGGATTATTCTTTACTGTCAAGCTCAAATTCCTCTGAAGACAGGTTGGTTTGTCCTCTGGACTGGGTATCGTTCAACTCCAGTGATGAACTGAAATGTAAGTGTGATGTCAAATGCCCTCTGCCATCTGGCATAACGTTTTATTTTTGCTTTTCTGCCTCACATTCTTTTGCATACTTAGTTAGGTGTGTTCTATCATTCTTTTCAAGACATCCTCAGGTCCTTCAAGGCAAGGACTGTGCTTTATACACTTCATTATCTTCCACAGGGAGAAATTAAAACACAAGAACACCAGACCTGGAGTAAGATGGACCTAGGTTTAATGTGGTCTTTGTAATTTAGCCTAGTGGGCATTACTTTATCTCTAAAATGGAGGTGATAAAGCCCAGCTCATAGGATTTGGGAGAGAATTAAAATGAAATATTAAATCAAAAATGGTATTGGATCCTGGCATGTTGAGGTCAGTGTATAATTTTTTTTTTCTGCTAGGAGAGAATAAGTGTTAGGTATACATTAAGTGCTTAATAAGTGATAAATTTTATTTTATACATTTTATTTATTTATTTTTACACAGTGTTTCATATTACTAAGTTGATGTTAATTGAACACATATTTTAATGTTTACAAAAGCCAGTTGAAATATTATCAAGGGTATAAGCAAAAATTCCTTTTTAAAAGAGATAATATCTGGGGTTCTGATCCCAGAGGGACTTTGGCTTTTTACTTCTAATCAGGTCCCCAGATCTCCAAACTCAGAATAAAACTGCACTATCTCCTGTCACCAGCTGTCACTGATGACAGGTGGCAATGCTGTCTCCCTTCTGCAAACTGGAGAAAAGCCTCAGGGCAAACCTCCATCAGATACAGCTCAGAAAGCGTTCTGAGGCAGCCCAGGCTCTAGTTCTGCAATCAGGACGGGAAGCAGAGGGGTCTGTGCTCGGTCTTTCATCTATCAGCTCTGCAGACAGTCTGTCTGAACAAAAGAAGATAAGAGCTGGATTAAAAGGTACATCCTTGAAGCTGCAGGCTGAAGAGGGTGAGTGGCTGAATCTGGGTGTGCGGTCTGAACTTGTCCTATGTCCCCAACCTCGGATACTAACCCTCTGGGGGAGAGCACCTCACCCTTCTGCTCTGTCTGGGATGACTATGAAGTGGATTCTCTGGGCACAGCTGGGCTGGCTCCAGCCTCTCAGAGGACTTTTCCCAGAGATTGGCTCCAGTGTTTGTAAACTTTAGCAGAAACTGGAGTTGGAAGGACATAACAAAGGGATCAACCTAACGGTCTGAGCGTCTCTTCCTGGAGGGTCTTTTCCAGGAGCGCCCTCCCTCGCCTCCAGCGCGAGCTCCAGAGGCAGCATCACTGGGACTGTGAGAACAGCACAGGCACCAGGAAGGGCCCCTCTGCTGAAGTTCAAAATCTCTGTGTGCTTCCGAGTCTCAAGAACGGGGGAGGTGACTGAGAAGGGAGCAGTGGTCTCTCTCTCTCTCTAAATGGCTCTTTCCCCTTGTCCCTACAGAAGGCCTTAAAGGAGAATGGCTTCTGGGAACTCCTCCGTGACAGAGTTTATCCTCGCAGGCTTAACGGACCAGCCAGAACTCCAGATCCCCCTCTTCTGCCTGTTCCTAGGTTTCTATGTGGTCACCATGGTGGGGAACCTGGGCTTGATAACCCTGATTGGGCTGAACTCTCACTTGCACACCCCTATGTACGTTTTCCTCTATAATTTGTCCTTCATAGATTTATGCTATTCCAGTGTTATCACCCCCAAAATGCTGATGAGTTTTGTGTCAAAGAAAAACATCATCTTCTATGCAGGGTGTATGACTCAGCTCTTCTTCTTTCTTTTCTTTGTCGTCTCTGAGTCCTTCATCCTGTCAGCAATGGCGTATGACCGCTATGTCGCCATCTGTAACCCGCTGTTGTACACGGTCACCATGTCTCCCCAGGCGTGTTTGCTCCTTTCATTGGGTGTCTATGGGATGGGGTTTTCTGGGGCCATGGCCCACACAGCGTGCATGGTGGGTCTCACCTTCTGTGCCAATAACCTCGTCAATCACTACATGTGTGACATCCTTCCCCTTCTCGAACGCTCTTGCACAAGCACCCGTGTGAATGAGCTGGTGGTTTTTGTTGTTGTGGGCATTGATATTGGTGTGCCCACAGTCACCATCTTCGTATCTTATGCCCTCATCCTCTCCAGCATCCTCCGCATTCGTTCTACCGAGGGCAGGTCCAAAGCCTTCAGCACCTGCAGCTCCCACATAATTGCGGTTTCTCTTTTCTTTGGGTCAGGGGCATTTGTGTATCTCAAACCCTCTTCTCTTTTATCTATGAACCAAGGCAAAGTGTCCTCTTTGTTTTATACCACTGTGGTGCCCATGCTCAACCCACTGATCTATAGCCTGAGGAATAAGGACGTCAAAATTGCTCTGAAGAAAACCTTGAGTAAAAGTTCATCCTCCTGAGAAAGGGGCAATACTTAGGAAAGGAACTTTTATTCTCCCAGAGATGATTCAGGCTCCATTGGTTACATGTGGGAAATTTTAATTCCTTTTCAAATAGGTTCATCCTCCCCATTTTAAGGGTTCTTTAATTTCCAAAGATTCTTAAAACTATAGAATACTCACATTTTGTGGGTCTTGAAGGTCATTTAATTCAGTTCCCTCATACTTCTGAGGATAGATTCAGGCTTATGTACCCTTCCCAAGGTCCTCAGCTACTCAGTAGCAGAACTGTGACAAGAATCCAGTCTCTTTATTTTCAGTACTGGTTGCTCTCCATTGTAGCTCACTTTTCCTCCCTCGGGCTTTGGAAGATTTCATTTCAAATGAGAGCTGGCCTAGGATGTTAAAATCTGATTCTGTCTACGGAAATTTCATGTGACTTTTTAAGGGCTAATTTTAAATATCACATTTTGCAAGAAGGTAGGAGGTATAGAATTTTTGTTGAGATGGTCTTGGCTAAATGACCAGAGAAATCCTTGAAGAATTTTGCAGAATATGCAGGGGAAGTGTGTTAGGACCCAGATAATAGGAATCATGGTGCCTCTTGAGACAGTGGCGTGGAGCTTCAGGGACTCGGACTTTAGGGAAATGGGCAATGCTAGGTGGAAGAACTTACAGGAAATGTCAAGATTATAATGGACAGAATTTGGAGATTGTTTCACACACAATCATTTCCATGTTTTCAAATCGTGCTATTAAAGCCAGGGTGGAGAAATCTGCAGCTCAGGGTGGGCAGCTCAGGATCTGGAGAATTTTTCAGGACCATAGAAAGGCTTGTGTACAAGTCAGTGATCAGGTTATCATCACACAGCAGCCAGTCAGCAGAGGAAATGACCCCTGAATGTTATGGTGCTACAGCAGCAGAGACCATATGGGATATTTTCTGTATACCTTTCCAGATCGACTTTCTACTCCTTGGCACCTCACTCCACATCCTGCCAGGCATTCCCTAATGGGCTCTGTCGTTTTTGGCTGCATTAGGCCAATGGCAGAATCAGCAGAAGAAATCAGAAAGTAGGAGGAGAATGATACTGTAGTATTAATTCCCCGACTTGCTCCCAGGTGGGCTGCAGCGACAGTAACAGAATGCCCATTTCCTACTGGGGTACTATAACTGCTCCCTTCCTTGTCTCTTCATGCCAAATGGTCACACTGTCTCCCTGCTGTTGCTAACCCAGGGAGCTTGACCTTCCCTCTGTGGTTTCTCTCAAATACCCTTTTGCTTAAACCCATGCAAACAGTTCCCCTATTATATTTTTTTAATGACTTTGCTTGAGTGTGTCATCTGTTTACTTCTGGGACCCTGACTGATGCACCTTCCAGTAAAGTGTGGAAGGGTTCATACAGCTCAGTTTCATAAATCCACAGCCTAATGGTACTGTGTAAGAAGAGGCAGAGTTGCCTTTTGATTTAAAAGAAAATTATAAAAGGGAAATACTTTTTGTGAAGAAAACAGTATGTGAAATGCTTTGAAAATGCTTTGACTTATGAGGTTCTCTTTAGGAAAATCTCTTCTATTTGGAAAAAATGAAGTTTGGATGGATCTATGGTTTTGCCCTTTGGGTTGGTATAGATCAGAAAGGGTGAATTCAAAGAAATGAGGGGATTGTGTCTTGGACAGTCTGGAACAGATGAATAGCACAGAATTCAGGTGACAGGACAAGGAGGGGGCAGAGCAGCATAAGGATTCAGAAAGTGGGGACTAGGTAGTTGGAGGGCAGAGTCACGTTTGAACCTGAGCTTCTGCTCAACGGCTGTGTGACCTTAAGCAAGTTACTTGATGTCTCTGAGCATCAGTATCTTCATCTTTAAAAACCTTTTTCTCAGAGTTATAGAGGGAATTAAACATCAGGTGCCCAGTGAAGTTGTTTCTGTTCCTGCTAGATCCTCTTCCTTCTAGTATTGGAACTTCTACTAATTTATTGTGTGACCTTGGAAAAATTACTTCATCTTTCTGGGCCTATCCTTGCTTATATGAAAAAGATCGTATTCTATCAGATTAGCTGAACATTCCACCATTTGCGATATGTATTTATTTTATATTGACTGGATAGTCCATGTTTAATATAGACTGAATATTTGTGTCCCCCTCAAATTTGTATATTGAAATGATAGTATTAAGAGTTGGGGTCCTTTGAGGGGTGATTAGGTCATGAGGATGGAGCCCTCACAAATAGGGTTAGTGATTTTACAAATGAGGCTTGAGGGAGAACCTTCATCTCTTCTATCATATTAGAACAAAGCAAGAAGGTGCCATCTGGGAGCCAGAAAGCAGACATTAACCAGACATTGACTCTACCGGTGCCTCGATCTTAGACTTCCCAGCCTCTGGAACTGTGAGAGAATAAATTCCTGCTGTTTATAAGCCACTTGATCTGTGATTTTTGTTATAGCAGTCCAAACTGACTAAGATGATATTTATAGTACTTAAAATTATTGCCGAAGAATAACTATGAAATGAGGTCTCCCTTCAGTTCAGTTTTCTGGTCTTCCTGTGTTCTTCCTCAGGGTCCATCACTGTTGCTTGTTAGTTGCATATTTTTATATGGGCATTGCATGTACAAGTGCGTGTTCCTGCATGTACATACGCACAATCTTTGCCTTGTTTTCAAAGTCATGAAACACTGCTTTAAAACGTATCTACTGATCAAAATTAATTAGAAGAGGAAGGAGGTAGGGATTGTTATTAGGATAAATAAATGAATAAAAAAGCAGAAAAGATATATATGAGGGATCATGGTAGGAAAAGAGAGGGAGAGAGAAAGGAATGCTGTAAAAACAAGGGAGCCTGAGCTCTGGCTGAAAAGTGTGCACCCCAAGAAAGACGCAGCTCATGGTAAGAATTTTCTTCTGTGCTCTTGTCTCCTACTCAGTTTTCATGATTGCATAATATTCCACCATATGGATGTACTGCATGTATTTAATAATTAACAATTTTTTACTACATGTGTATTAGATTATTTCCATTTTTCCCAATTATAAATGCTTGTTTAACACATATATTCAGTAAATCTTTGGGTTTTCCCCCTACTTAGAATATATTCCTAGATAGAGAATTGCTAAATTTATACAAGATTCTTGAATTTTATTGCAAAATTCCTTTCTGAAAGATTATCTCAATTTACATTCTCATTAGCAGAGTAAACATAGTTGGACAATCTACTCTTGGCCAGATTCTGTACTAGGAAGGGTGCCTAGTACCCTTTACTCGTGGAAACTTACTGCCTTTAATTTTGGTGGTGCTGGTGGTGTTTATATTATTGTCTCCCTCTTTTTACATCTTTTTGCCCCACTCATTTATTTCATCAACTAATTATGGCATCTGCATGGGTAAAGGAAAGAAAAGCCCTGAGACTCTTGCCTGCACTATTTGGTTGCAAATGCCTTTCTGTCTGGCCTCCTTAAAGACATGACTGCTTGTCCCATTTGCTTCCTTCATTTGTGTTACATTTTGCAAGGACCTCCCTCCCTGCATCTCCTACCGTGATTTGAGAATGAATGTGCACATGAGTTTAATATTCAAGGGACTCATGTTTTTCAAACTCTAATAGTATTTTGAGACTTTATTATGTGTTCACATACAAGTTCTCATTTAATCTCCTCTGTAACAGTATGAGATAATTATCCCTGTTTTATAAATGGGTAAACTGAGGGTTATAGAAGTTAAAGAACTTGCTTAAGATTGCACAGTCAGTGGTGGAGTAAAGAATTGAATTTAGACTGTATGAATATAAAGCTGCCCACACATTCAGCACTAGCTGCCTTCCAGAAGGCTCAATCTGGGTGTTAAAGAAAGAGCACATGTGATATATGAAAATATATATGTATATATTTTCACCTGTACAATGTCCGAATTCTTGCTGCCTTTGAGCTGAACAAGTCCCTACATTCGCTCTTAATTGGAAATAATTTGCAAAAAACATATATGAAGGGAAAGACACTAAAACTTTTCTCCTTATTTAATGCACTGAGCATTAGCTCAATCATTGTTATTAGGGTCAATAATACAAACATATGTGAGACCTGTTGATCTACTGTTATATGGATTGCACAGTAATGTATTTAGAAAATGCTTATTTGAGTTATATTCCCAACCTCAGCCAGATGATCTCTACTTCATGCAGGGAACTTAATGCCTGAGATAGATACAGAAGTTGCTAAATACACGTTGAATGAATCTCTAGTAAAACCTTAAAATGCTGAAATTATGTAGTGTTTTGTTTTTAATTTTCAAAAATTATTTTTCTTAAATTTGAAAAGCCATGCTTGAATGTTGTAGCAATATGTGAGATAAGGAATATGTAGAAATAAGCAAAAGCTTTAAAAAAATTCCAGGGTCTTGCCACCTAAATATTACTACTCCTTATGTAAAAAAATGGGGTATAAAAAGGAATGAAATAATGTCTTTTGCAGCAACTTGGATAGAACTGGAGACCATTATTCTAAGTGAAGTATCTCAGAAATGGAAAAACGAATACCACATGTTCTCACTTATGAGTGGGAGTTAAATGATGGGTATATGTTTCATAAAGTGGTATAATGGACATTGGAAACTTAGAAGGAGGGAGACTGATGGGGTTGTGGGAGGAAGGGGATAAAAAATTACCTATTGGGTACAAAGTACACTTTTCTGGTGACAAGTGCACTAAAAGCCTTGTTTCAGCATTATACAATTCATCTATGTAACAAAAAACACTCGTACTGCTCCCTAATTCTATTGAAAAATTTTAAAAAAGATTACCACTCTTAGCATTTTGATATACGTCCTTTCAGAATGCTTTTCTTTGTGTTTGTGTGTGTGGTCCTGATAGCTTAGAACAATTTGCAAGTTATATATATACATATTATATATACATACATACATAAAGATGTGATCATTTTAAATTTCATTTTGTAATTTTATTTTCATTCTGTAACATATTGTAAACAGCTTTCTGTGTGATTAAATATATACATCAAAATTATGATTTTTTATGACTACATTGGTTGTGTTTAAAGTTATGTTAGTGGAAAGATATAAAATGTTTCCGTTTGCTTCACAGAAGGCATTACTTTTTTTGGAAGAGATTTTTATCAGTAATGTTTCATTTGATGGTCCTAAATTCTTTTTCTAAAGTATAAGGGTAGCTTTCCCTTTGATTCACCCTTAGGTGCCAAATTCTGCATCTCCCCCCTACCACCTTAGTTCAGGTTTATTGTCTCTAGTTGCATCCATCTCATTTCCAAAAGTCAAAAGGCAAGTCTGATATATCAACACCTTCCCATCTTGCTCACCATTGACTACAGTCAAGTCCCAACTTTGTGGTGATAATTAATCTGGGCCCAAACTGTGATTCTAGCTTAGCTATTGCTTTTCAGCTCCTGTTCCTGAGAGATGAGGGGGCCTCTAAGTCCCAGAAGGTAAATAAGAAACTGGCCCTTTCTCTTCTCCCATATTCTCCCCACTCCACCCCAAGGGAGAGGGGTGGTTTATACAGGTCTGATGAGAAATTGGGAGAATGAACTATTGCTTGGTGTGGTCCACCCACTTCCTACAACCCCTCCCCCTGTTTTCTGGTAGGATAGGCACATTCTCAGGACCCCTACTAAACTCTTCCATTTGCAACCCCTCTCATTTGTAGTGAAGGCAACTGCTGTCCAGCTCACTTTAGACCTGGATTCACAAATTTAATCTGTGATGTGCAATTAGTGAATTACAAGGTCCTTTTGTGGATGCACATTCAAGCTGGGTCCTCCAGTCAGCTTTATTAGCAATAAAGCTGATTTTTTTCCTGTGTGACTTGTGTCTAATTTCTCAATTGATGCTCAACTAAGAGTGAGAAGAAGGATATGATTAATTACCACCATTAGCCCCCTCCAACAATCTCTCACTCGTCCCTGACATGTACACAGTGATTCAATTCTCAAGATCACTTGTCATTCCTCAAATTTGTAGTGCTTTCCTCCCTCTGCCTCATGACCATTTGCATTTCCTTTTGTGGTTCTCTTTGCTCAGAATGCTATCCTGATTTTTGCTGTTGGTAACCTTCTAATTGTTATTCAAGACTAATAGCAATGCATTTCTAAAACCATATCATAAAGCAGATTGTGCATTTCTACAGTAACAATAGAATAATGAGAGACTGTTTCTGAATAAAGAGCTAGCATAAAATAGCCTGTTATGAAATCAAAGATATACTTTCTATAATAGCCTATAATTTTTTAAAAGTAAAACTATTTCCAAGTTTCACAAGGCATGCAAAAAGTTATTCCCTGTATTGATTTTAAAAGGTATCTCAGATATAAGGCCATCCTCCTATTGCCATCTGATCTTTCACAAAGCAGACAAAATGAATAGAATCCATATTCACTGGTGCTGGGAAAATTGGATAGCCACATGTATTAAAAGAAGACTGAAAAAGGATCCCCACCTCTCACCTCTCACAAAAATCAACTCACGATGGATAACAGACTTAAACCTAAGGCATGAAACTATAAGAATTCT
>CAUYRT010104876.1:0-10260 GCA_963574885.1 Lepilemur ruficaudatus | reverse complement strand
CGTGGCATTAGCCTAACTCACAGCAAACTCAAATTCCTGAGCTCAAGCAATCCTTCTGCCTCAGCCTCCCAAGTAGCTGGGACTACAGGCATGTGCCACCATGCTCGGCTAATTTTTTCTATATATTTTTAGTTGGCCAATTAATTTCTTTCTATTTTTAGTAGAGATGGGGTCTCGCTCTTGCTCAGGCTGGTTTTGAACTTCTGACCTTGAGTGATCCCGCCCGCCTCGGCCTCCCAGAGTGCTAGAATTACTGGCGTGAGCCACTGCGCCTGGCCTCTTTTTCAAGACTGTTATATCTATTAGGAGCCCCTTGCATTTCCCAATGAATTTTAGTATCACCTTATCAATATCTGCAAAAAAGATAGCTGAATTTTTTGTTTTGTTTTGTTTTTTTGAGACAGTCTTGCTCTGTTGTCTCAGGTAGAGTGCAATGGCATGATCATAGCTCACCGCAACTTCAAACTCCTGGGCTCAGGAGATCTTCCTGTCTCAGCCTCCTGAGTAGCTGGGACTATAGGTGCATGTACCACACCTGGCTAATTTTTTCTATTTTTTGTAGAGATGGGTCTTATTCGTGTTTAGGTTGGTCTTGAACTCCTGACCTCAAGCAATCTTCCCACCTCGGCCTCCCAGAGTGCTAGGATTACAGGCATGAGCCACAATGCCTGGCTTAGAATTGTTTTCTTTCTCTTTCTTTTTTTTTTTTTTTTTGAGACAGAGTCTCACTCTCTTGCCTGGGCTAGAGTGCCGTGGTGTCAGCCTAGCTCACAGCAACCTCAAATTCCTGGGCTCAAGTGATCCTCCTGCCTCAGCCTCCTGGGTAGCTAGGATTGTAGGCACGCACCCACTCTGGGAGCATCCTATACTGCTCGATTCTATCTGAAGTATACCTGTGTCTTGTGAACCACTGAAATAAGCATGACTTGGGCTGCCAGGCCCCTGACAATTTCATGCCTCCTCTCGTCTCCATACTCTGTGACTGTGGAGGTTGGCTTGCCCCTGCAGTCCTACCACTGGGGTTCTGTTTTATCTTAACCATCTTTCTTTCTTTCTGATGGTGAACAGTGTCCATGGCCTCTCAGTCACCTTTCTTTCCTTTTCTACTTTCTCTCTCTTTGCTGATAATTCTTCCGCCCTTACAGGCTTCCCTTAGAAACAGGTCAGTCCCATAGCATCTTCTATAATTTTTATGTCCTGAACTCTCTTCAGCTATTTTGGTCACTTTCTGCATTTACAGGTTTTTTAAAATTGTTCACCAGTCATGCCTATTCTGGGAGCTTGAGAGTGTCAAATCTGTAGCGCTAGGTAAGTGAGATTCTGCTTAAGTTTTGTGGGTCATTAATTACCAACAGCTATAGAGCCAGCAGAGTGAGACATAGCTACCATAAGCAAGGACGTCCATGTCCTCTCTAAATTAATGCCCAGGGCACACTTCCTTCTCTCTCATACCGCATTCCTTCTAACTCTAGTTATATTTGCGTGTGTACATTTTAGGCATCAGTTGCTTAAAACAACAGAATGGATTAGAAGAATTTTTAATAACCTTCATTTTACTGCCACTGACTCAAAGGGCAGCTTCATTAACACCCATAAAGGTATATCAGCTGGTCCCTGAGGCAGCCAGATGGCATGAAACTAAGCAGGCTTGATGACTAGGTATTTCCTGCTCAAGCAGGCAGGGCTGGTTTTCCTTGTTTATTTCAATGGCTACCCTTTCTCACCCCTAAAAATTTCCCTACTCTTTGCCTCTAACATCCTTACACATACCCTTCAGATGCCCTCAAAGATCTCCACAAACCAAGTCCTGCTAAGCTCACATGCATTCCAGTTACCACATGCTGGTCAGGAACGAAGAGGGCCTTGGCAGGACTGGTTATATATAATTTGACAAGGCCACAGGTTATGAGGAAGGCACCACAGATGTTAGAGGCATGGAATCTGTAGCCACCTTGTCTGGGTTCAAATCCTGGCTCCTCTGCCACTTACCAGCTAGATGATCTCAGGTAAGCCTCTTAAGAATTCTATGCCTCCATTTCCTCATCTGTAAAACGGGAATAATTCTATCTATCTCATAGAGGAGTTAAGGATTAAATAAGTTAATATTTGCAAAGCATTTATTTAAACAAAATTTTTTATATACAATATGGAATACCATACTATGGAATAGTCTGGCCCATACTAAGTCACTACACAGGGCATCTTTTTTAAAAACAGGGTATCTTTTTTAAAAAAGATACCTATTATCTATCTATAACTGACTTAGATGTCTCCTCTTCAAAAGCTGTGTAGGAATGAGGATAATAATTCTGAGCTAATACGAAGTTGAGTGCAATAGGCCAGGCAGTGCTTAGTCTGTCTCTAGGTCCATGTAACCTTGTACAGATGAGAAAACATGCTCAGTCAAACCATGATGCAGACCTGGTGGAGAAATAAAAAGAAAAAAAAATAAAAATAAATAAAAAAGAAAAGAAAAGAGAAAACATGCTCAAAGATGCTACGTAACTTTTCCAGGGTTCCATGGCTGGCTGGGTGCAACAGACCTGCTATAATCAGCATGAAACCTGGAGCAGGTTACTTAGCTTCTCTGAGCTTCTGTAAAAATAATATTTTGTAAAGTGTGTGTGCAGTGACTCTTCTTTCATCCTTAGTGACAGCTCTTTCTACTGTCTGGCTTGATAACTGCTTGCCTCAGTTATCACTCACCACCCAAGCCAATACTAATCTGTTCATGTGTCTCACCTTTATTGAAGGCCTAACGGCGGGGGGGTGTTTTGGGACATAAAAGATGAAAAGTCCTAATTTTAGGGGTGACAAGTCAGAAAGGTGAATAGGAGCCAGAGCTGGTGGCATCAAGTGTTAGTTAATCTAAGGAGTTTGGACTTTGCCAGGTGGGTGTGCTTGGTACTCTTGGCCTGCCCTACTTTCCCCACCTGATCCTCTCTGTCCTCCTTCTGTGTATCAAGAGTCAGAAGGCCAATCTCTGAGGGCCTGGGCTTCAGTCCTCTGGCTTTTGTCTGGGTCCAGCCAATGAAAAGCACCAGGAAGGGATCACAGAGCAGGAAGAAAGGTCAAGGTATTTATTTTCTGCCCTTTCTCCCTGCCAGGACATGGTTCTGGCAGGAGCTGTTATTCTCAACCAATGTCACAGCTCCTTTCCAGGACCCCTATTCCATGATCATACCTTTTGCTGTGTTCCAGTAACACCTGCCCTCTCCTTCATTGCGCCTAGGGTGGTAACACTACCAGCTGTTGCCAGTCCTTGCCAGGTCCTGGGTGTTCCACCATCCCTTGCAGGTTTGCTTTACTGCTCAACACTGTTGTAAATAATCCCTTCACTGTTGTAAATAATCCCTTCATTAAAGGCTTTTCAATTAACCTTGAGTGCACTGGTTGTTTCCTGACAGGATCCTAATATAGTAAGCAATAAGAAACATTGAATTTTTTAAAAATTTGGCAGAAGAAGTAGGTAGAATAGAGTTTAAGAGACACTAGACACAAAGAACCAGTTAGGATATCAAGTAAGAGATAAGGAAGGTCTAACGGAGGGAATGAAATGGAGCAGACAGCTATCAATAGGATTTGGGATTGGCTAGGCCTGGTGGCTCACCCCTGTAATCCTAGCACTCTGGGAGGCCAAGGCCAGTGAATCGTTAAAGGTCAGGAGTTCAAGACCAGCCTGAGCATGAGTGAGACCCTGTCTCTACTAAAAATAGAAAGAAATTAGCTGGACAACTAAAAATATATAGAAAAAAGTAGCCGGGCATGGTGGCGCATGCCTGTAGTCCCAGCCACTCGGGAGGCTGAGGCAGAAGGATCGCTTGAGCCCAAGAGTTTGAGGCTGTTGTGAGCTAGGCTAACACCATGGCACTCTAGCCTGGGCAACAGAGTGAGACTCTGTCTCAAAAAAAAACGAAACAAAAAACAAAACAAAAAAAACCCACAGTGATATTAAAACCCATATATACCCAGTAAAAAGACTAAAAGAAAAAGAAAAAAACATGAAAGTTTTTTCAAGTGTCATTACTTGTTCTGGGATCATCTCCCTGATCCTACGAGAAGCAGCCAGCGCTTAGGAAACTTACAGATGGATGGAGCCTGAGTGGTTCCATCCAAACTATTTACAAATGTATCTGTAATAGCTTGTCCTGTAACTATACTTTTTTAAATTACAAAATATGCTTTCTATTTTTCAGTGGCAGCCTTTTAAAAAGAGCAATTAGGGATTTCTACAGATAAGGTTACAGCCTTGTAACACTATCTTTACGTTGCAACCCACAAAAATGCAGTAGATTGATTTTCAGCCAAAGCATTAAATCAATTCAATGGAGAAAGGAAACTCTTTTCAGGAAGTGGTGTTGGGGCAGGGCGCAGTGGCTCACACCTACAATACTAGCACTCTGGGAGGCCCAGGTGGGAGCACCGCTTGTGATCAGGAGTTCCAAGACCAGCATGAGCAAGAGTGAGACCCCTGTCTCTATTAAAAATAGAAAAAATTAGCCAGGTGCATAGTCCCAGCTAAACTGGAGGCTGAAGCAGAAGGATCACTTGAGCCCAGGAGTTTGAGGTTACAGTGAGCTACAATGACACCACTACACTCTACCAGGGCAACAGAGCAAGACACTGTCTCAAAAAAAAAAAAAAAGAAAGAAAAGAAATGGTGTTAGAACAATTGGATATTCATATGGTAAACAATTAACCTTGAACCCTCTCTCACTCTGTATACAAAAATTAATTTGAGATGGGTCAAAGACCTAAATGTCAGCAGGGGGCGGTGGCTCACACAGTGCCTGTAATCCTAGCACTCTGGGAGACCGAGGCGGTGGATCACTTGAGCTCAGGAGTTCAAGACCAGCCTGAGCAAGAGTGAGACCCCATCTCTACTACAAATAGAAAGAAAATGAGCTGGACAACTAAAAAAAAAAAATATACATATATATATAAAATTAGCCAGCATGGTGGTGCATGCCTGTAGTCCCAGATACTTGGGAGGCTGAGGTAGAAGGATTGCTTGAGCCCAGGAGTTTGAGGTTGCTGTGAGTTAGGCTGATGCCACAGCACTCCAGCCCGGGCAACACACTGAGACTCTGTATCAAAAAAAAAAAAAAAAAAAAGAACTAAATGTAAAAGCCAGAACCATAAAGCTTCTAGAAAAATATATCAGAGAATATTTTTGAGATCATGGGGTAAAGACTTCTTTGATGGGACACAAAAAGCTAGTGCTCATTGATAAAATGGATTTCCAAATTTAAAAGAATTTCTGCTTATTAAAGACACTGTTTAAGAAGATGAAAAGGGGGCCAGGCACGGTGGCTCACGCCTGTAATCTCAGTGCTTTGGGGCCCAGGAGTTCGAGATCACAGTCAGTTATGATCATACCACTGCACTCCAGCCTAGGCAACAGAGTGGGACCTTGTCTCAAAACAAACAAGTCAAAAAAAAAAAAAAATGAAAAAGCAAGGCCCAACCTGAACATATATGTAGCAAAGGACTTATCTGTAGAACAACTACAAATCAACAATAAAAAGGTGAACTACTCAATTAAAAAACTGTCCAAGACTTAAACGGTTACTTTGTCAAAGATATAGGGATGGCCAATAAACACATGGGAAAGTGTTCCATGCCATTAATCATTAGGGACATACAAATTAAAAGCACACTAAGATACCCCCATTAGAATGTCTGAGATAAAAAAGACTGACAACTCCAAAGTTTGGAGAGGATTGGAGAGGATATGGAGCAAATGGAACTCTCATACATTCTTGGTGGGAGTGTAAAAACCTTACAACCACTTTGGAAAATTGACAGTTTCCTATAAAGTTAACATGTATCAACCCAATCACAGCAACTCCACTTGTGGATATTTACCTAAGAAAATGAAAATATATGTCTACAAAAAAATTTATACAAATGTTCATAATAGCCTGAAGATTATCTAAATGAAAATCTAAAGAGTATTGCGGGGATGTGGAGGCTTTGGTTGCATGGCTTGCCTTTGCACCAGGGAGTCAGAGTTGCAGGCGTGCCTGTCCCATGGGCGGCATGCACTATATTCACTGGGTGTGAGTTTACCCGTTCCCTCCTCGACTTCCCCTGTATGGAAGGCTCTTGATCTACCCGGCACTGTGTTAAGATTATAAAGATGAATTAGACACAGATCCCTTCTCTCTGGGGTGAGGGTGGAAGTAAGGGGATGGAGAAATGAAACAGAGATTAATATAGTTACCTGTATCACAAAAGGTCCAGGCAGGATATAGATGGTATACTCAAAAAGGGTAATTGAAGAGAATTTAATAAAAGACTTACACAGGTGTAGGCAAAAGGTTAAGGGATGATGAAGCAGCCCCACTCTCCCTTTACCACCTAAGCTGAAGGGGAAAGGGAGGGTCATCCGGTAAGAGCAATAGCCATTGGAAAGTGCCATCAGGCAGGAGCCATGACTATAAAACTGGGGGAGTATAATTATCCCAGCCACTTTCTCCCTCTACCCTTCAATCACTGACTGGTGCCTCCTGTTGCAGAACGTAAATATTAATAGCAGTCAGAGAATGGGGTTGATGCAATACATAGAGGTCAGCCCCAGTACCACCTCCAAGGCAGAGAGCAGAGTGGGGATTAAAAGGAAAACAAACAAAAAACTAAAGGGCCACTCCACGGATGGCAATAAAAGAAGGATCAATCTGCAGCTAGTAATCCAACTGAAGATGATTTCAGACCCACCTCTAACCCCAAAGATGACACAAGAGTAAGACATGACATCTCTTCAGCAAAATTACAGAGACCTTTGGGGCTTTTGTCTTCCATAAAAAGTATCACTCTAGAAATGACAGACTAGCTGATACTTACTCTTATATAAACCACTTCTTAAGATGAAAAATTTTAAAAGGTGTGTCTACATAAGGATTTACATTGGCATTAACTCAGCCTCCTAAAATATATTTTTTGAAAGCTTGAGTTAAAGAAGAATAGCCTGAAATTGGAAACGAACCCAAACGTACAGCAGAATGGATAAAAAAAATTACGATGCTGTCATACAGTGGAATAGAGTACAGCAGTAAAAATGAGTTAACAATTAATACATGCAACAATATGTATGAATCTTTTTTTTTTTTTTTGACAGAGTCTTACTCTATTGCCCCAGCTAGAGTGCCGTGGCATCAGCCTAGCTCACAGCAACCTCAAACACCTGGGCTCATGGGCTCAAGCGATCCTCCTGCCTCAGCCTCCCGAGTAGCTGGGACTACAGCTATGCACCACCCTGCCCGGCTAATTCTTTCTATATATATATTTTTTAGTTGGCCAATTAATTTCTTCCTATTTTTTAGTAGAGATGGGGTCTCGCTCTTGCTCAGGCTGGTTTTGAACTCCTGACCTTGAGTGATCCTCCCGCCTCGGCCTCCCAGAGTGCTAGGATTACAGGCGTGAGCCACTACGTCCGGCCTTTTTTTTTTCTTTTTTGAGACAGAGTCTCACCCTGTTGCCTGGGCTAGAGTGCCGTGGTTTCAGCCTAGCTCACAGCAACCTCAAACTCCTTGGTTCAAGCAATCCTGCCTCAGCCTCCCGAGCAGCTGGGACTACAGGCATGCGCAACCATGCCCGGCTAATTTTTTCTAAATATATTTTTAGTTGTCCAGCTAATTTCTATTTTTTTAGTAGAGATGGGGTCTTGCTCTTGCTCAGGCTGGTCTCAAACTCCTGAGCTCAAACGATCCACCCGCCTCGGCCTCCCAGAGTGCTAGGATTACAGGTGTGAGCCACCATGCCCGGTGTGTAAAAACATTACATTGAGTAAAAGTTGCCAGACACACACACAAAACCCATACTGTAGGATTCCATTTATTTGAAGTACAGGCATGCCTTCTTTATAGTGACATTAGTCAGAAGGTGGCAGTAGTGATGGTGGTTGAGGCAGGGAGAGAACTGACTAGAAAGGGGCATAAGTACACCTAGAGTGATGAAAATGTTCTGTACCTTGTGTGGCACTGCAGTTACATGGTAATACAACTGTCAAAACTCACAAGTTGAATATTTCCTTTAAAACAAAAACCCTGTAAGCTTACTTTTGGGGATATCATCAGTATAGAGATAACGACTAGGGACAAGAGAATAAGTTTTCTCAGAAAGTAACTTCAAGCTAAGGCCCAGTGATCTAGTCAGTCTTGGCACTTGCTGAGGGTATCTGAAGATGGCACTTTTTGCTAGCTATTGTTACACTGGGTGAGCTGCTGAGCTATAGGTTTAGGAAGTCCTCGCCACTCATGAACAACTCATACTAAGCAAGGGAGAGTTCAAAAAGGAGTTCTTCTCTTTTATCACTGTAGGCAAGCAAATTTCACAATGGCCATAAGTAGAGAAATAGCATATATCAGTTTATAGCAAATGGGTTGGACAATAAAGCTTGGCACACCCCAAAGGTGGTAAGCCCTCCCTCAGTGCCCAGCCCCCACACAACCCTAAAACCCATTAACCACGAAACTAGCCATAGAACCGGCCACAGAACTCTAGCTTGAGTTCTCCAGCTAGAGTAGCCTGCCAGAGCTCTGTCTATTCAGGGCAACCCTCCCTCCTCAGAGATGCCTCCACAGACTTTGCTGAAGACCTGTTCCCTCAGACACATTCAAAAGGGCCAGTGTCCAGAAACTTGTTTGCAAATTAGATTTTTCCGTGGATAAATCCTTTTCAGTAACTTTATCCTAATATAACATATGCTAAGATAAAGCACTGTGGCCAGAGGTTAGGTAAGAGCCCTAGTTACTGAGATAGGCCTGCAACCTAATTTTAAAATAGATCATGACATTAGCTAAGCTAATTATAGTCTGTGTTTTAGGTACTTGTGTATATAAAATGACACTTGTAATTTATGGAAATTGATTCCTTATAAATACTTATCAAGCATTTACCACGGGCCAGACCTACATAAAGTACAGGATACTTTGGTGAGCAAAACAGATACAATTTCTGCTTGTATAAAGTGTACAGGTTAGCAGGAGAGACAAGACAAATAATCACATAAATATGTAATTATGATTTGAGATATTTGAGATGAGTGCTATAAAGGAAAAGAACACGGTGCTACAAGAGCATTCAGCAGGATATAAATTAGCCTTTTTTTTAAGAGACGGTTACATGGGTCAGGCCTTGTTTAAAAAAAAGAGAGAGAGAGAGAGAGAGAGAGAGAGAGAGAGAGAGAGAGAGAGAGAGAGAGAGAGTGGTGTGTGTGTGTGTGTGTGTGTGTGTGTGTGTGTGTGTGTCTCACTCTGTTGTCCAGGCTGACAGCTGATTACATAGCTCACTGTAACCTCAAACTCCTGGGCTAAAGCAATCCTCAGCCTCTTAAATAGCTGGGACTACAGGCGCCACACCACTATGATGGCTAACTGAAAAATGTTTTTAGAGATGGGGTCTCACTACATTGCCCAGGGTGGTCTACAATGACTGGCCTCAAGTGATCCTCCTGCCTCGTGCTTCCAAGGTGCTGGGATTATAGGCGTGAGTCACCGAGCCTGGCCAAATTAGCCTTATTTTCAAAAGTGTCAAATGATGTATCTGTAATGCACTTTTCAAGTTCCATGTGAGAAAGGCACTACTGAATTATGATAAAAACACTGACAGTGGGAATCATTTTCTAGCCACTGACCTCCACCTACTCCTTAGCTATCAATCCCACTTGCCTATGCTGTATTGGGAATTGTGCCCAATCTCTTTCCCCCACTACAAGACTCCATTGCAGTGGTCCCTAAATTTACTGTGATGGTTCTGAATAAAGTCTTCCTCACCATAGAAAAAAAAAAGAAACCACTGACATTGGTAGTTCAGTAATGAAAAAAAAAAGCAGGCCAGGTACGGCGGCACATACCTGTAATCTCAGGACTTTGGGAGGCCAAGGGGAGGATCACTTTAGTCCCAGAGTTTGAGACCAGCCTGAGCAACACAGCAAGACCCTGTCTTTACAAAAAATTAAAAAATTAGCCAGGCATGGCCGGGCGCAGTGGCTCACGCCTGTAATCCTAGCACTCTGGGAGGCCGAGGCGGGTGGATCGCTCAAGGTCAGGAGTTCGAAACCAGCCTGAGCAAGAGCGAGACCCCGTCTCTACTAAAAATAGAAAGAAATTAATTGGCCAACTAAAAACATATGTAAAAAATTAGCTGGGCATGGTGGTGCATGCCTATAGTCCCAGCTACTTGGGAGGCTGAGGCAGGAGGATCGCCTGAGCCCAGGAGTCTGAGGTTGCTGTGAGCTAGGCTGACGCCATGGCACTC
>CAUYRT010104873.1:0-29049 GCA_963574885.1 Lepilemur ruficaudatus | reverse complement strand
TCTCTACTAAAAATAGAAAGAAATTAATTGGCTAACCAAATATATATAGAAAATATTAGCCGGGCATGGTGGCGCATGCCTGTAGTCCCAGCTACTTGGGAGGCTGAGGCAGAAGGATCACTTGAGCCTAGGAGTTTGAGGTTGCTGTGAGCTAGGCTAACGCCACGGCACTCTAGCCCGGGCAACAAAGTGAGACTCTGTCTCAAAAAAAAAAAAAAAGTAGAGAGATGAGTGTAACTGTCATTCAACCTCAGCACTGATACACTCATGCCTGGTCTTGTTTCACCCATGGCTCTATCACACTCCCTTCAATCCCAAATTGAAACAAATCCCAAATTTTGTATCATTTGATCAGCTTATTTGAAATTGCCCTGAGGTGAAATTTTGCTTATTGGTTGGTCACATAAGGTGGGGAAAGTTGCTGTCCCAGTGGTGATTAAGTTGTCACCCTCTTTTTTGTCTTCCAATCTTCTTACTTTTTCAGAATATGTTCCCTTTCTGTTTGATAACTGCCATCCCCAGAAAAACAGTTTCACGTGTCTATTTCGTTAGGCTTGTTTTTGAAGGGTATATACACAGACACTCTCCTACTTTTGTACCAAAAGTACAAGATGAGTATGAAAGTTGAATGTACAAAAACGTAGATGTGTATATGGGGAAGATGTTTCATGCTCAGAAAGTCTTAAAGATTATAAAATTCCTGTTTTTTAACATTATATGCTCATGACAAAAATGAAATTCAGACAGTAGAGAATGGTATGAAGTATAATAAAAGGCAAAATTTCCCTTTTTGTTCATTGTTCGTTTTCAGTTTCTTATTTCCAAAGCAACTATTGTTAATTTCTTACAGATCCTTCTGGATAGACCATTTAAAGTCTGAATAATGTATATTTGACATTTTCTCTCAGTTTCTTTGAATTTAGTAGACAGAAATTGATTTTAGTGTTGAAAAGAATAGCTTGGTGTTTTGCAAGGGATTTGAATGGAAGATTGTATGATGTTGGTTTTGATGTTTTATTGACCTTTTTAAATACTAGTTTCCTCTTGATAAAGGAACCTTAAAGAAGCCTTAAGCAGACTGTGAACTCAACAACTCTGGACCTGCGAAAATCTCTATACTAGTGCTATCCCACAGAAATATAATGTGAGCCACATATGTAATTTAAAATTTCCTGGTATTTACATTAAATAAAAAGGTGAAATTAATTTTAATGATAATAGTTCCTTTAGTTCATTATATCCATACTGTTATTTCGGTATGTAATCAATATATAAATTAATGAAAAATTTTACTTATTTTGCTCATACTAAGGTTTCAAAATCCAGTGTGTGTCTTATTTGCACTTACAGCACATTTCAGTTTTAACCAGCCCCATTTCGAGTGCTCAATAGTCATATGTGGTAATGGCTATCATATTGGACAGCCCCGCCCTGTACAGGGTAGTGGTTATCTCTTAGGGAGGAGGAAAGGGGATAGGATATGTTCTCAGTTTTGTTCTTTATTTCACAGTTATTGACCAGTATTTGAAGTTAAAAGGTTGCTGCTTTTGGTGTTCTTAATGATTGCCAGCTCTGACTCAGTTGTGTTATCACTAACGTCAGCACTTTTTTAAAAATCAATTTGCATTCTTATAAATACAACAAAGTATTAATAACTCACATACTTCTATACAAAAATGATAATCCAACTGAAATTGAACTCTTGGCTTAGGCAGTGCCACCCTGCGGTGGCTCAGAAGTTTATTCATCAATATATGAAAGACCAAATTGTAAGTAGACAGTAGACAATGTGGCTTAGAAATATTAGTGTATAATACATTAAACCTGAGCACTTTTTATTTTGAATTTGGGGGTAAATATATGTATTACTATCTAGTGAGAATAACTGTTAGGAGGAGACAGGGGCAAGAATTCCTGAGAAGTTGGTAAGACTGTTCTTTAAACATTTTTTTTTATTTTTTAGGGGTTGCAGATGGTGTAGGAGGATGGAGAGACTATGGAGTTGATCCGTCTCAGTTCTCAGGGACTTTAATGCGAACGTGTGAACGTTTAGTAAAAGAAGGACGGTTCGTACCAAGTAATCCCATTGGAATTCTCACCACAAGCTACTGTGAGTTGCTGCAAAATAAAGTACCTTTGCTTGGTAAGTAGATATCCTATGTGTTTTCATCTTTAAAGGAGCCCACTAAGGCTGGATGTAGAGGCTCACACCTGTAGTCCCAGCTACTCAGGAGGCTGAGGCAGGAGGATCCCTTGAGCCCAGGAGTTTGAGGTTGCAGTGAGCTGTGATGTACTCTAGCTGTACTCTAGCCTGGGCAACACAGCGAGACCCTGTCTCACAAAAAAAAAAAAAAAAAAAGCCCACTAGATGGCTAAAACAAAACCAAGAAAATAATTGATCAGCGCAGCTTTTTTCTGAGGCTTTTGCTACTAAGCAGAGTTTGGTAGAGAAGCTGTCAGATAACCAGAATACCCAGTACTGCTTGGAGGGAATGTAAATAGGTAGTGCAACCACCTTGGAAAACAACTTGATATTACCAAATGAAGTTAAACATGAACATACAGTATGCTCCAACAGTTCCACTTACAGATAGTTAGACCAGGGAAAATCTTGCATGTCTATAAACCAAGAGATACGTTCTAGCAACATTGTCAATAATAGCAGAAAACTGGAAACAACCTAAAAGTCTATCAGTAGGAGAAAAACCCATTTTCAAAAGGGATGACTTCAGGCTACAGGCAATATTCAGGAACATGTTGTGAATGGAAAAGATTTCCTAACAGTATGATTCCATATATTTCAGGTTCAGAAACATTAAAAGTTAAAACTGTATTGTTTAGAGATTCTGAACTATGGTAAAAGAAGAAAGAAGAGCAGGAGTTTGTAAGGGAAGAAGAGGGTAGGATCTGATCTGCAGAATTCAGTTGATTACCTATGATGAGTTCAAGTTGCAGACAGTTAATTCAAACTGCTAACAGCTGATTAGTTCATGAACTAGCTTGGCACAAATTAGATCTCTGTTAATCTTATATTAGAAAATTTACAACCAAATACCTGTGGTTTGTTTATCTGGAATGCTATTGGGCATCCTTTGGCCAAACTTCTACATTTGTTTGTTAAATGGTTTCCTGGGAACATACCCAGCCTTCTAAGCCAGCTCTCAGAAAAGGGTATTATTAACTTTCTGCTAATTGCCAACGTCTTTCTAGTTACTAGAAGGCCTCTTTTCCAGTCACCATCCACATTTAAAATCAGCCTCTGTTCAGTGTTAATGGAAAGTGCCACAGTTGTAGAATTTGCCTTCAATTTAAATCCTTTGTAAGAAGGGGGTTTGTTTTGTTTTGTTTTGTTTTTTTTATCACTGCTGTCTTCCTTGTGTTGTGATTAGCCATCTTGTTTTCCTTCTAACTGAAGAGAAATCTTCTCTTGCAGTTTCAGTATATATTGCTTTGTCTTAATCCCCTGTTTTGGACATGTAATCTGGAGATTGCCTGACAAATTGAAGCATTCTATGTTCTATTCCTAGCACCTCTTGTCCCCTTGCTGTATGACTTTGGGCAACCACTTAACCTGTGACCTCCTTGTATAATGTTAAATGAAGAGAGAGCCCTTAGACACAGATTCTAGGGGCTGCCTCCTGCGTGTTCCCAGGAGTGCCTCCTCTGATGCCATCTCTCCCCCTGACTCCCCATCATTTACTTTGACTTGGGACAGCCAGTTACAAAACACATAACCATCCTGATTTTGTACTTTAAAAGCTTTGTGTTTCTATCCCTGCTTCCCTTCCTGTTCACCCTCATGTAATTAGGAGATATTAATAAAATTAATTTCAGGACATATTAGAAGTTTTCTTACATTGAATATTGTTATTACTTTTTTCTCCCAAAGGACACATTGAAATAATCCTTTGTTACCATGTTTGACAAACATACATGTCTCTTTCACAAAATCTACACATCTCTAGGTTGTTTGTAACTAAACTAAAGCATATTTTGGCAAAGACAGGCTGCTGAGTTTTGCTGAACTTTAGTTAGATATAACTGTAAATAATAATAACCTTATAAGATTAGGTAATCTTTTTTTTAAATCCAGCAATTGCTAAAAAGCCTCCAAAGGAATCCCAGTCCCAATAAGGTTATCCCTTTCTTTGCTACACAAAAGCCTTAGTAGTAGTTTACAAAATAAAGGGCTGAGGGATAAAGATATTTCCGTTTTAGTGTGAGAGATTTGCCTGGGTGCCTTTCTGTGTGGGTCAGCCGTCTGAACACCCAGCACTGCCGTTCTCAGCACCTCTTTTCTTGCTCTTCTTTGCCTGCTTGTTCCTCTTCACAGGAGGATGATGAGCTCTTCTCCCAATGTTAGGCTCTCCGGGCCTGAGTGAGCGTCGTGCACATGTAAGCAATCTGAGGAGGCAAAGGAGGGGAGTATAAGCTTCAAACCCAGATGATTCTGTAAGGCTGGGCTTGCATTCTTTGGTGCTGCTTTGGATACTAAAGCTTAGTCACTCACCAGGACCATTTTGATTCTTACTCAGTGAGTTACTGCCACAGGGGTAGCAAAATGATAGCCTGAGTTTGTCAGTGACTAATTATGAGTCAACATCAGTCCTCCTTGCCGCAGAATTTTCAAGGCTTTGCTACTCCTCTGTAAGTTTTCATTCTTAGTTAGAACTTAATGCCATGAGCTTTCAGAAGATCTTTTGGGTGGTAATTCTATTAATGGTAAAAAGAGTTTTTATGCTCTGAATTAGGAAGGAAAGTTAGTAGATCTTTAAGCTATGGAGCAGGTTATCAACAGCACTACCAATGAATTATAATACCCGAGTTTTTCCTTTGACATTTAATAGATAGGGACTAGATGGCTTAGCATTAGTGTCAGGTTAGTACCAATGCATGTACTAATGGAAATGGAATTTCTAAATAATTAGAATAAGAAAGATGTGTATCTTTAAGTATTTTTAAATTAAGTTATACATTTTTTATTGAGTCAAAATAACAAATGAAAGGGTGGGAAATTTGCATTCATGCAGAGAAAGGTTTTTCACACAAAGATTAAGATAAAAAGTAGCAAAAAGTTTATTTTTCCAAGAAAGAGAAAAGCAGGAGTGGCCATGGCACATGGAGGAAGGAAGGAAGTGCCCTACAGCTGAGGAAAAGCTATTCGAGTTTTTAAATGGTGAAAATGGCCTATTTCCCCATCTGCTTCGACAGACTGATAACAGAAGGGGCTGTGATGCTGTTGCAGGTGTTCTTTATTTATTTTTCTCTTTTTTCTGTGAGGACAGCTTATTTGAGTCCTTGAAATGTGTTTTTGTCAGAAACTGAGGCAGAGAGTTAGAGTGGGGAGCTCACACCTCTACTGTCTGCTTAGGGCTCTTCAAGGCTGAGAGACAAACTCTTAGAGATAACAAGTTAGGCCACAGCTGTTTAAGGCGAAACAAGGGTGGATAGTTGTGAGTTTTTTCTTTAAAGGGGCAATTATGTGTTATGAATTTATTTCCCTTAGTTACTGTTAGTTTATTTTCTTCTGTTAGATAGGTTATTAGTAAGGCCACCTTTCAACAAATATTACACATACTCCCACTAAGAAAACTATTAATATTTTAGTTATTATGCTCCCAGGTTTTTTTCTATGTATGTGCATAGGATAATGATAACTTGAATTGAGTCTACTGTGTGCTCTCAGCAACTGCATGGGCTAGTACATAGGTACTTAATTTTATTCCCCATCTTCTCAGGAAGAAACGGGCCTAGAGAGTAAGTGACTTGCCCATGGTCACACAGCTAGAAAATGATGCCATACTGGGATTTAACACAGCTAGTTCCACAGCCTGTTTTCTTTTGCTCTTAACTATCAACAGTTTAGACTTTGCCTAGTAGACTTTTCTCTTTTTGATGTACAATTCTTTAAGTTTTGACATCCTTTTTGTTGTTGTTAAGAAAAATTAAATACTAGTTTGTAATCTGTTTCACTTAAATTATCATCTTTCCTTTTCAAATATATTTCTTTAACATAATTTTAATAGCTAACACTATCTGTTATAAGTGTTTGATACGACTTAACTAATTTTAATCCTTAGAAACAACTGTATGAGGGTAGTTACTGTTAACCCTATTTTTATAGGTGAGGAAACCGAGGCACAGAGAGGTTAAGTAATTTGTCCCAAGTCATATAGCAGGCACGTAGCAGAGCTAGGATTTCAGGGGCAGGCTGTTTCCGGAGTCTTTACTTCTAAGTATTACGTGATAGTATATAGCTTTGTACTATATGATTGTAGTGTAATTTATTTAACAATTCCCTTAATTTTAGATGTTTAGATTGTTTCTAGTTCTTCCTGATCTTAAACAATGTTTTTGTACTTAAATTTTGTTTGCCACTCTGGTTATTTTCTTAGGATTACTTCTCGGAGGTGGAATTGCTAGATCAAAGGACAGGTACATTTTTTAGGGCCATATTGCCCTTTAGAAAGGTTAATTTTACTCTTCATCACCACAGAATGAGAGTGAATATATTCCCTACACTTTTGCCAACACCATGCATTATCTTCTTTTGACTCTTATTAAACTAATAGGCAAAAAGAGTTACTAGTGAGATGATCATTTTTTCATATATCATTTACATTTATTTGTTCGTTAGCTGCCTATTTTTCTATTGTACCATTTTTCTGGTAGAGGTAGGTATAGTTTTAAATTTTATTACGTGAAAGTGATGTCTACTGGTTGTACAGTCAGCCTTTCAGTCTGGGGAAGATGGTACGAGCCGTGTGCAGCAGAAGCATGCAGAGCTCTTTGCTACTTGGAATGTGGGTTCTTCCCTCTGGACATTAGCAGTCTTTGAACAGTGAACAAGTTGATTCCACAAGCTACCTGCAAAAATTGGTCTTGTTACTTCATATTGAGTAATTAGTCTACAGTAAAAGTTCTTCGTGGCCTCAACAAATGGAAATTAAAATTGCATTTATGTGTTCTGTCGTAAATGTTAGTGAATTTCATGGAGAAGGCTTCCTGCCAGTAACTAATGAGAAGTGTCGGGAAAGCATAACATTCACATTGTGGCATTTAAGTATTAAAACTTAATATCTCAATAACATGCTTTTGAGCATTTGGCATAGATTATAGCACTATTGAAATGAAATAGCATGATTAAATACCAGTTATTTTTATTGATTTTGATCTCTGCAAATGGAAGAATTCAGATCATTAGTGGCCCACTTACCATATATAATGTAAGCTCCTTTTTCTTTCCCCACCATGTTGACCCTGATCGGGTTATTATTGACATTTATTGGGGGTGTAGAGAGTAAGAAAGGTTCCGTTTAGGGAAAGGAAATTGAAATTATGGCATGTTGCTCTTTGGGGTTATGTGATTAAAATGTGTATGCAGAGGCAGCCTAGGAAGAGAAAATAAATGGAGATCATTTTTGTTTCTAGGTAGCAGCACTGCCTGCATCGTGGTGCTGGACAGAACTAGCCACCGCTTGCACACAGCGAACCTGGGCGATTCAGGCTTTCTGGTTGTCAGGGGTGGCGAAGTTGTGCACCGATCAGATGAGCAGCAGCATTACTTCAACACTCCATTCCAGCTCTCGATTGCTCCCCCAGAGGCCGAGGGAGTTGTCTTGAGTGACAGGTAATCTCCCCTCTCAGCCAGGAAGTGTGAGCATGAGCTCATCTACAGGTCCCTTCCTGTCCCTCTTGAATGCAGTGGAGATAGACATTTTCCATTTTAATGTGAGAAAAGAAGACACATTAAAATGGAAAATGAGAATGTTATCATCAAGAGGATTTTTTAGTTTGACTTTGAAAGCCGTTTTGCTTGAACTAGACAGAAAAGCCAAATTGAATTCTGATAAACACCCAATAATTTGACAAGACTGAAATACTGTTTCTGGTTTACAGAATATCAGTTTTTCATACCAGTACCACATGGTACATACAGTATATTTGTTAAACTGTGCTGGAGAAGTGAGTCACTGTTCCTGCATGCCATTGCCTGTGCAAGATTTTGCATACATTGTTAGGGAAGAGCACAGACAGACATCTGCTTTATTTATTAGAATAACTTCCTGATTCTTTGGACCTTTTACTACATGCATCAAATTGAACTTACAGGAAATGAAATAAAAAATGGTCTCGGATATGTTCTGTGTGATGTTTTTGAGGTGCTCTTTTTCTTTCTGACATCTTCTCTCAGTTCATTTTTAAATTGTCAAGAACCTGGCCAGGTGCAGTGGCTCATACCTATAATCTCAGCATTTTGGGAGGCCGAGGCAGGAGGATCACTTGAGCCCAGGAGTTCAGGGTTGCAGTGAGCTATAATGACACCACTGCACTCTAACCCGGGCAACAGAATGAGACCCTGTCTCCAAAAAAAAGAAAGAAAGAAAAACAAGAACCTTCTAAGATAATTGGTATTTTTTTCTCTTTTGAATTAACTTTTATAGTTTCTTTTCTTAGATGACTGTCCAGAGTAAGGCTAAGACCGTCTCAGATTTCATTGCCTTTAATGACCTTATAGAACACGGCAGAAATATCATTGGCAATTCATAAATGTTGTTAAATGGGTAGTGAACCTTTTGTAAAAATAGAAGCATTCTAGGAAGTGCTTGTGGTCTCTACTTAATAGCTCCTATTAAACCAGTTCTTAAGTCCAGACTTAAGATAAAGTGATTATTACTGCCATCTTTTAAACTGGAATGAGCATATTATATAATTAGGCATTCAGGATTGCCCATCTAAAAAGTCTGCTGCTGACTCCTAAAGAGGGGGAAGCACTTTTTACTTGCAGATTTAGGCAGATTACCATAATTGGAAGAATATTTGATTATAAATTCTTTTTTAGTTGGCTTTAATACACATTATTATTAGCCATATGGAGGTGAAGAGAACTCAGAACCCCAAGGCTTCAATAGATACCAAGCTCAGATAACAGTTTTTGGAGAATGGTACTTTTTCTTTCACTTGACTCTTGTTTTGGCTTCTGAGTGCTGCAGTGGCCCTGCCATATCTCTCACACTGTCTTTGGGACAGTCCGCTTAGGGCAGCACTCTGTGGGCCTGCCAGCGAGGTGGAGGTGGCTTCCCCTGGAGCCCAGAGACAGCTCGCGAGCATGTGATTTCGACTCGTGTTTCAGTGCAGTCAAAAGTTTCCAGCAGCACAGTATGTTCAATCAAAATGGGCAAAACTGCAGCTGGCGGAACACCAAGCTCATGGGTGGGAGTAGTAGGAGAGGACAAACTGTCCAATGGGAGCAAGACTCTCACAGGCAGAATAGCAAAGGACACTCCTGGGGAAAGAAAAACCTCAGCATAAAATAGAGCTTCAGTGCCAACCTGGTCATTAATCTACACTTCTAGAATCTGATTAGTTTTCAAAGACTGAGCAGATGAGTGTGTCTTGCATTGTTTCTCTTTATTCCAGGGAAGGAATCGACCTGATTTCTACCAGTTTTACTGTCTTTTTTTTTCCTTGCTGCATGTATCTCTTTAGTTATTTGTCACTCTGTCTACAGAATTTCATTTTAACCTTAACTTACAGGTTTTCCTTTAGTATCTGTTGTTACAAAGTATTTATTATATAAATGTATAAGTGAAAGTTTGTTCCCTGCAACAGCACATCATAGAACTTGAGATGTGCCACTTTTTTCCTCAATTAAGTGAAGATGAACCAGAAATTTTCTTAATATACTTTGTGTAAATTCCCAGCAGGCGTGAGTGGGGTTTTTGTTTGTTTATGCTTTCTTTTCACAAATTGTATAACATGTCACTTACACAAGTGTTGAGGTTTTTCTGTCAAGCCTTAGGGTGCTTTGGTCCAGGCCCTTCCCTTCCCGGTCAATGTCTGCATTTGTTTCCTGGCTCCTGTTTCCCAATTACATGTTAAGGCAGATTATTGGATCTCATCTTGCCCTGTCCTTAGAAGCCCCGAAACAGTGAAACTATTCTTCAGAAATGGCTGAGAAGCAGTCTCAGAGGGGTCCATGAACTCTTTGCATCATCTTTTCTCCCCACCTTGCGTTTCCCTATTCTTATCTCTGCTTTTATTAGGCGTTATCTGAGGAAAAGATGTCCCATCTGTGTTTTAAAAAGTTATACACAAAAAAGTGTAGTGAGCAATCTAACTCCTATCCCTGCCCCCAGTCACACATTCTCTCCTCAGGGGAGCTGCTGGGAGCAATTTCTTTGACTCTCACCAGATTTATTCTCTGTATATAGAAGCATCTACATCTGTGTGTCTTTCCGCTTTTTTGTTTGTTCGTTTGTTTGTGTACAGAAATGGTAAAAACAAACACTTTGTTTTCTTCCCGTAACAATATGTTCAAGAGTTTTTCCCCAATTTGGAAGGTAAAATACTTTGTTCCTTCATTCTTTTAGTCATTGAACAGATACTTCTTGACTTACTATGTGCCAGGCACCCTAATAAATAAACACCCATACATGAGGAGCACTTTGTGACCCCTGGGAGACTCACAGTCCCTACTATGCCACTGTAGATATTTCCTGTGAATTACTTCTTACAGGACTGGTGTGCTTGTCTCCGTGGGTGCCCAGCACCCGGAGAGCCAGATTCAAGCATGCAGGGAAACTGGTGAGTGAAAAATGAATAAGAGGATGGAATTTGTGTCTAAAGAATTAGGAACTAAAGACATTTGTTTTAAAGGCATGTTAGATCAGACTCAGAAGAGAACTCTTCTTCCTTTTAAGCCATGTATGACTAATTGTCAGACTTAGTTTTATTTGGTAGTTTCAGTTAAGCTTTTGAAACATTTATGTTAGAGTTTTCAATTAATTTTTTCAGGGTTAGGAATTTCAGAATTACTTTTTTAAAAAATTGGCTCCATTGTTATGAATTAGTTTTTCTTCAGGAAGCCTTATTCCATTATAAAATATTGCCTGTAGGAAACTTTGAACTGTATCTCTAAAGGGCTTTCTTAACTTTGCCCCTCCTCTGTCCTTGCCACAGCCCAGATGCTGCTGATAGTACATCTTTCGATGTCCAGTTAGGAGACATTATCCTGACGGCAACAGATGGACTCTTTGACAACATGCCTGATTATATGATCCTTCAGGAGCTAAAAAAGTTAAAGGTAATTAACTCAAAGGTTAGCCTTGGAAACAGTGGCCCTCTCTGGACAGTTGAGTTTTATTGATTCAGTTGCATTATCTCTTTGTAGTTTTGGAAAAGAATACTTTGTGAACTTTAGGAAAATAATAATAGTTCTAATCTTTCAAGCAATTGTAAACAGAAATACTCACCACTGGAGAACTTGTGGGAAAAAGAGGCTTCCCACCCAAGCCCTTCATAGGGTGGTAAAAGTAGGAAAAGTACAGATGAAGACATTTCATGTTTGTGCTTTTATTTGTATTTTAATGATGTTTAATAGTGTTGGGTCCTGGTTACCTTCTCCTCCTCTTCTTATAACACACCCAGCAGGTGTTGAGGCTGGGAAAGACAGGAAACAGTCAAACCAGAGCCAGCCAAAGCAGCAGCCAAGGGCAGCAGGCAGCTAGGAGCCTTGATGTGGTCTGAGCTGTCATCAGGCACGAAACAGTGCAGGCTTCTCCCATACAGAGGGTAGAAGGAAGTAAAAACCAGGCTTTCCGTATATTCCTGGCTTTGTGAACATACTAACTCTGGAAAAAATGAGTCTTTTCTCATGATCTTGTAACTCTGAACAGTATGACTTAGGGTAAGTTTCTTAAAATTGTTTAAGCAATATTTTCCTCACCTGTAAAATGAGGAGTAATAGTGGTCCTATTTCTAGGGTTGCAGTAAGAATTGACTAAGACCATATGTAGGAAATCCCTGGCACTGTACCTTGTCTGTAGCCTTCAGTCAACATTAGATGCTGGTAGCAGGCACTGTGCTCTGTTTGGTGACGGTGGTGAGCAGAAATGACATGTCCCTGCCTGCATGGAGCTTACATTCTAGTAGAGAAAAACAGATAATATAGAAAAATAAACCTGAAGTAATGTTGATGGTTAATAAGAAAAATAAAGTAGATAAGGGAATAGAGAGTAGTGGGTGCTACTAGATAGGTCAGGGAAGGCCTCTTTGAGGAGGTGACATTGAAGCAGAGACCTCATGTTGTATATGTAATGTATTCTTATACTGAAGCCTTACAATGTTAGAGCTGAAATGGACCTCATGTTCCCATCCCCATTTTATAGATGAAGAAGTTGAAGCAGCAAGGATAAAGTTGTGGCTTGATGACACAGCTAGAGAGAAATCTTTCATCATGATATAAAATTCCGAAGGTATTTTCAGTAGGGCAGCTGGCAGCTCTTACTTGGAGAGCAAACTGTGATTGGCCAGGGGTGCATTCCCGAGGAAATTTTTGAGGTCAGCCTTAAAATGGTATCAGACTCTGTCTTTTCAATCTATCCATTTTAGCATGAATACCTTAAGAATTTCAAATGGTGAAAAGCAAAATGGAAATCCAAATTCAGGGTCCAAGGCCACCCTAGCAAAGGACTTTCTGGTTGATATCCTATACAGGCAGCACTGGCATAATGTTTTAATGTATTCTCTGACTAGAATAAAACTTAAAGACTGGCATGGTGGCTCATGCCTGTAATCCTAGGACTTCGAGAAGCTGAGGTGGGAGGATCGCTTGAGGCCAGGAGTTCAAGACCAGCCTAAGCAAGAGCGAGACCCTCTCTCCATAAAAAATAGAAAAATTAGCTGGGCGTGGTGTCACGTGCCTATAGTCTCAGCTGCCTGGAAGGCTAAGGCAGGAGAATGGCTTGAGCCCAGGAGTTGAGGTTGCAGTGAGCTATGATGACACCACTGCACGCTAGTCCATGTTAAAGTGGGATAGTCCGTCTCAAAAAAAAAAAAAAAACCAAAAACCTTAAATAGTGGAAAATGTGGTTAGATAAATGTTACTGTCTTAAAAAGTGATAATTTGCAAGAAATACACTTCCATACAGAAATCATTTGAGGCATTATGGTAAAAATAACTCCCTCATCCTTTCATCTTAGAATTCAAATTTTGAGAGTATACAACAGACTGCAAGAAGCATTGCTGAGCAAGCTCACGAGCTGGCCTATGATCCAAATTATATGTCACCTTTTGCACAGTTTGCATGTGACAACGGATTGAATGTGAGAGGTAAGCTTTCTTTGGGCAGGTCCTAGGGACTAACTGAGGATATCATGTCAGTGGAGTGGGAGTGTTCTGGGATCTGGGTGAGACTGGGTAGGTGTCCTCTTACAGCCGTGCACCAGTAGCCTTGAGCAAGGTCAGGAGAGTGAGAGCAAGTGCATGTGGTCAGGTCTTCCCCTCAGAGGGTGCCCTTCAGAACCGGACTTCATTGGCTGCGGAGGCAGGCAGAACCTGAAGCCCTTTATTGCCACCACCACACTGCTTGGACCTGAGCCCAAAAGGCCTCCAAGCTCTGCCTGGAGGGCCTGGACATTCCTAACAGTTTAACATTCTGCCCTTCACGTGTCTGACATTTCACTTCTCCCTTCCTCTGGCTTTGTGGGACTCGTTGACAGTATTTGCTTGCCAAATTGCCACAGCAGGTTTTGAAAAGGCAAGCAATGTGAAACTGTCCTTGACTGAAGAGTCCTTCTATCTACTGCATGATATGTGACTTTGGGAGCAAGCCAGTGAGCGGCTCAGTCTCAGAGCAGGATGACATGTTGGTGCTGGCATATCAGAACTAGTGGAATTGGTCAGTTTCTTGCTGATGTAATGTTATGACATGTAAAACATTTCTTAGCCCTGCAGGAAATGTTAAAATAGAAAAAGGCACATGCCATAGCTGTTTGGCAGATTAGAATACAAGGCTATTCCTAGTTCCAAAACATTGGATATATTTGTCCAAATTAGGATTGTGGGTAGAAGCTTGTAACTCTCTTGTCAGATTTCCTGTGATTGATGTACACAGAGGATGTATTGGCCACTTTAACAAAGCTCCTATTCTGAAGGAGCAGGGAAGGTTTGGGGGTTTTTTTGTTTGTTTGTTTGTTTTTAAGCTTCAGTTAAGTTATATGTAGTTTCTTGGTGTTTTTTTTAAACCGTTTTTCTTATTTCTACTAGGGGTATATTGACAAACCTAAACTGCCTGAAATGCAAGCATCCGTCTCCTAGTACTTATTTAGGCCCACGTTTTTTATTATTGATTTTTCCTTTTAAAATATACTGATTTATCTGTGTTGTAGGTGGAAAGCCAGATGACATTACCGTCCTTCTTTCAATAGTGGCTGAGTATACAGACTGACTCACCAAGGTGTCAACTCCTGCCTTTCCTTTCATCGTCCTAAATTTCCCCTGCCGTGTGTGCTGATCCTGCTGGCAGGACCACGTTTCTTTGCCACTGATCTCAATGGCCAGTGATGTAAGCCTTTTGCCTGTCTTTTTGAGACCCTTTGAGATCCTTGTTGAGAACCACTACTGTCATTGACTAGCTCATGTCTGCCGGCAGCAATTGAAGAGAAGCAAGATTTGAAGATTGGCCTTCATTTCTCATTGTCCTTTCCATGATGGGGATGGAGGTGTTCAAAGCCACCATGGCTATTATTTTTGAAAAGTAGTTGAAGCATTGAAAATTAGTAATGTTGGTAAAGTGAATTCAAAATTACAGTGTGCTAAAGGGATTTTAAAAGTCTAACACAAATCGTACGTAATGATACATCTACAAGAAGCATACATTATTCATCAAAAGAAATGTTACACGTGTGCTACATAGGCATAGTCTTTGTTACGATGATTGGGTGTGGCTTTGTGTTTTCATTATAAACTATTTTTCAGGGGCTTATAATTCTGCTCTAAAACATTGCTCTGGGCTATAAAATTTTGATCCCAGGAGCTTTTTTGTTACAGATTCTAAAAAAAATTCATTTTAATTCCATGGATGCAAATACGTCATGCTTTTAAGACAAAAAAAGTCCTTGTGTTCCTATGAATAAAGTTTTGACAGTTTGCTGATTAGCCCAAATCACAGGTTGTAGCCTGCCCTCCCGGAGGGGTGGGGGAGACTCCATGCCAATATTTTTCAATGGAAATATTACTCAAGACTGTAAAACTCCTCAAAGCCTAGAAATTTAATGTTATGGCTAAAATTCCTCCCAGCTGTCTGATAGGGTGCCCCTGTATGGTAGCACTAGGCCCGCAGGCCTAATGGCTTCAGAATGGACAGCTGTAACTGAATTTTGTTGGCTTTTAATGGTCATGCTACCTACCCATAGTCTTACTCTCAGATCTTTTATTAGTAAGTAGCCTTGCCTTCGAAGAGCATGCACCAAATCCTGTGAGTCCATGTGGGAAGAGCACCGTGTGCGACGGCAGCAGCACAGAATTCCATGAGCAAGACTCCTAGTGATGATCTGACATTTGCAATTGCCCCCAACAGAAATTTAGGGGTTTCTGAATCAAGCTTAATGTTTACAGTTTCCCAATAGCCATTTTGCAGTGTATAGTTTCCTTATAAAACTACCCCGCATTCAGTTTTCCCGTTATCTACAAGCTCAAATTTATTTTTAAGGTTTGTGTACAAGTTGACTGCTGTAAAGATATATATTTTTGGGTCAGTTTTTTTTCCTTCATTAACTTGGTGGTAGAAAAATATATATACTTAGAGATCCTTAAATTAAAGCCATGTTTTATATATAAGTCAGGTAACATTGGTGTATAGATGAGAATGCAATTAAACCGGATGAGAATCTACTTGAGAATATAGAAAAGTCTTTTTCTCTAAAGGAGATACTGACTCCCTGGTTTATTGCATTAAAACTTACGTTTGAGGTTACCTCAACTTGTTTTAAAAGATTTTGTTTTGTGAATTTGTACTGTATATTTGAGTAACTGTCAAGCTTTTGTTTTATTTAAAATTGTTTAACATGTACCATGTACATGTCATTACTATATTTCAATGCATCATGCTTGTAACAGGCATTTCATTTATAATAAGAATGAGTTATTCATTTGTAAGCCGTTCAGTAATTTATCTACTATTCCTAAATTGGCAGAATGTTAGATATCTATTTTGAATCACCTTTAATTACATGTCAGAATGCCTTAACTACCCTAACTTGACAAAACAGAATTCTTTGGTAAAGAAGATGGGGAGGGGAGGGTGTGGAGGGAGACTCTGTTTAAATAAGGGGAAGTCATCATGCTCTGATAAAACATGGAAGCATGAGTGGCAAGTGGTGGGGTATTTATTTTGCACAAATTATTTGCAGTCTCTGTGTATTTAAAAAGTAAAGGAAGTTGCATCCAGGAGGGTTTTGTTGGAAGGAATACATTTATATTAGGACTGACAACTTCAGCTCTTTTGTTTGGGTTTTTAATTAATTTTGATCAGAGGTTTGTAGCCTTATTTGTGATCTAGATATATTTTGCATTCATTTTCCAATGCCTACATTTAATTCCTGGTACGAGCAGAGCTGGTTAATTGCTGGTTTCTCTCTGCTCCCATTTAACCTATCAAACACAATCTTTGTAAGCTAGATTGGTGGTGTTTTACATAACTCATTTAATCAACTTACTTTTTTAAGAAATGATTGTTAGAAATCGACCGTGTGTTTGTTGTGCGTTCCAGTGACACTGAAAATAGTGGGACAAGAATTGAGTTTCACAGTGGAATTGACTTTGGACCTGGCCTGTAGATTAGTGACATAAAATATTTTCTTCTTCCCCATCCTTTTTGTGTTATGCACTGAATTTGATGACTGCCGGGTGTCAGCTGGAGTGCTGCTTAACAAGTAACTCTCCTCCTACTCTCAGTGGTCAGAGGCTGTGTTGGACCCATAGAATTTTCCAGGTCACAGACCCAAGCTTCCATGGAGTGTGACTCAGCTATACCACTTGGTGGGTCTGATTCTGAACCCAATGTGTGTTAATTATATTTTAAATCAAGCAGTATGCATGCGTGAGCATACACACACACACTTGTCTCATGTAATGGACTTTCATAACAAAAGAGAAAATTTGGATTTCTAAATTACAAATGGCAAATTATTTATCCCTCTCTGGATGCACCAAAGACCAGTAAAGTTTATAGCTTTTCCATCTATATTTATAAAGCAATACTGTATTATAAAAATCAATATTTTTATCACATGCTTGAAATTTTTATTTTGTTCTGTTTTAAAATGTGCACTCTAAACATATCAAAACCTTATTTCTTCCTATGAACTTAAGCTGCCTGCGCACAAAAAAAAAAAAAATCTTACTAAATGAAGATGCAGTAGAGTCCATAGGCTCTTAAAAACTGAAAGAAGAAATGAGGGGGGAGAAAACAAGTTACGTGTCCTGAATTACTGTACTCGCTTGATGTGGTTGATGGGTACTAAATCACAGAAGAATCCATTCCAGGTGTGAATGTCTGGGGGTTGGGCTGTGTCTAGATTAGAAGCTCGATTTCAAGCTTTGCATGATGGGAGAGCGTGCTCTCCTGTCAGCTGCTTTTGTTCTGGATAGACCAGTAGCCAGAAGATGGAAACCACCTTCAGTACCACCAGCCCACCCCGTCTAGTAACAAGGCAGGAATCGTGGGGATTTGCTGAGTCAGCTTTGAGTGTTGGAGATTGTAAACACGACTGGCTAGAATGGTAAACGTTTGTACTTGTGGATGAGTTCGTGGTTCCTTGTCACCTTATACCAGCTATCTTTGGTAGAAGCTACAGCATTCAGTTTCTCTGGAAACTGAATCACATTTTTTGCATTTAACCAGTTTTACAGTATCAACCAAAATCTGCTTATAAAAATATGAAGCAGAAAATATTTGGATTCTATTTATTAAAAAAAATAATTCTTTGCAAAAATCAAACTTCTCAACTAAGAAGTGTCCGTGTCAAAATTTTAACTGTCAGCAGGTAGTTTGTGGCAAAGATGGCTAAATAATGAAGCAAATTTGAATCTGTGTATACTAATGAGCTGCTTTTTTCTGTTGAGACTATCATTATTTGTCTTACCCAAGACGCAATTACCTGAATTGGATGTCTGAAATATAAACTTATGCAGGAATAGTTCTGTAAATACATTTAAATAAACTGTAAAGATATTTAATAAATATAGTATTTATACTAATCTGTATGCTCCTTTTGGTTTGAATAGAAACTAAGACACTAGCCCTTGATATTGCGCTTGTTGGTCTCTATCGAGTCCTCATGTCTGTCTGGCAGTGAATCTGCACTTCAGAGCTGTCATTTTCCATCCATTACTGTAACTGCCTGAGCTCTTTTTCACCAGTTGGTTTACTACATCATTTAGCTTCCTCAAAAATTCATCAAAACAGACTGAAAATTGAACGTAAAATATAGAGGTTTTCCCAGCTGAGGTTTTGCACCTACCAAACAGCACAGAATGAAGCTACCCAAAAAATCTGATGTACAGTCACGCTTCACTTAACAGGAGGGATATGTTCCGAGGAATGTGTGGGTAAGCAATGTAGAGTCACTGTGTGAGCATCATCCTAAATTACACAAACCTAGACAGTGTAGCCTACTACACACCTAGGCTGTACTGTGAGGCCTACTGCTCCTAGGCTACAAACCTGTGTAGGATGTTACTGTACTGAATACTGTAGGCATTTGTAGCACAATGGTAAAGATTTATGTGTCAAAACATAAGGTACAGTAAAAATATGATATAAATAAAAGATTAAAAGGTACACCTATATAGGGCAGCTCCATTATCATCTTATGGGACCACTGTCATCTGTGTGGTCCGTTGACTGAAAAGTTACACAATACAGGGTTGTATTTAAACTTAGCACTCTTCTATCTGGGTTCTAAAATCCAAACTGTATACAGTTTAACAGTGTAATCAGGTTGTTACTGATGATGATGCTTTCAAGACCTGGAAATGAACTAGAAACGTCATCCTCAGTAAGGAAACCTACAGTGTTACTCTTGTATATAAAAACTCTGTGGACCAGGCGTGGTGGCTCACAGCTGTAATCCCTCTGGGAGGCCAGGGCGGGGAGGATCGCTTGAGGTCAGGAGTTCCAGACCAGCCTAAGCAAAAGGGAGACGCCATCTCTACCAAAAGTAGAAAACATTAGCTGGGCACAGTGACGCGCGCCTGCAGTCCCAGCTACTCAGAAGGTTGAGGCAAGAGGATCACTTGAGCCCAGGAGTTTGAGGTTGCAGTGAACTATGAAGACACTGCTGCACTCTAGCCAGGGAGGGCAACAGAGCAAGACTCTGCCTAAAAAGAAACAAACTCTGTGTAGTCATCTGTATGTCTTAGGAGTATCCGAAATTTCAGTGTTAATCATCAGTGTAAGCATAAGATATATAAATATCTTCATTCTACAATGTGAAAGGGACTTAGTTGAAATTATGTGGGCATTGCCAGTTTCCACAAAAAGCTTGGTGAAAACCCATTTTCATTCACTGAGGAACATCTTGGGATGAACTTGAGTTTTTATTAGGTTATTGTGGGTAGCTATGACTCATTACTAAGCTGCAGGAGCCAAATTCATTCTGGTTTCAGTGAGAACTCTATCCCGTTCTAAAGCATACTAATCCACTCAGCCACCTTTATGAATTTCTCACAAAATCTAAAGTATGATTGCTTGCCAGTTAATACTTCCTTAGGGTTTGATGGTTTCACAAGACTTAACAATAAGATGTTACCGGAGTCTCCTTTGTCAGGTTATAGTTGACTGTAAACAGGTTTGGGGGAGGGAAAGGCACACACAGTAAGATATTACATAATGATGTTTCTGTGCCAGATTTATAAGTCTATTTGTGCAGGTAAAAAGCTAATTCTTAAAGGGCCAAAGAGTAGAGACATTTGTCTTACACCTCAGTCCATTCCAAACCCAGGCTTTCTTGGCAGTGGAGGTTGCTGTTCTACATCAGATAATATAGAAATACTTGGCATCACTTCCATTAAATTCTTTTCTGCATCACACTGCAAAATAAAAAAATCACATCTGAAAGAACAATTTAAAGCTATGAAATAAAATTATACAATATATAAAAAGACGACAAAGTGAGGGGTAACTATTTTTATTCTTGATCTTTTTTCAGGGGTTACTTAAAATATTAAAAACAATGGACAGAAAAGTTGTGGTATTACATGAGAAAAGACTGCATAACTTTTTGCTATCTCTGAAAGTACTAAAACCTGAATGTTGGCAATCAAATACAAAAGATACCTGACTACTAATCACAGAACTCTGTTGCAAGCCATCCCGATGCACTCCAACTGGCTGCCGAGGAAAGTTTAAATACCTTTATAAAACTGGCAAAGAAAATGTTAAAAGCTCTTGGGGGAACGTGCATTGAATTGAAGAACTCCAATGGGCTTTTTTCCTGCACAGAAAACTCTTCTGCCTCCCAAGTAGCATAATGGATTTAAAGCTAATTACATACACTTGACAAGCAGCTATTTCTAGATACAGTGGTTGTACAGGATGATGTTTAGAAAAGCAGAAGCCCGTCCTCCATTTCAAGGAAGTCCAGGACAACATCTTTTACACACTAAATGTGAAAGCTCATGCTTGAGGTGCAAGTGAGCCAGCCACTGGGCTGGGGGCCAACTCAGCTATGGTTAAGCATTAGAATGTGAAGAAACTGCCATTATTTATGTCCTCTTCACTGTCACTTGCTCTTGCCAGGCTGTTGAAGTGTTCTTGCTGGTCAGAAGAAACTGCTCCAAAGAACATGCAAGAAAACTGGAGGGAAAAAAGTAACCACATTGTTGATTCCAAAGTGAAAGTTTGCTCATTAAATGCTCCAGGTGACAGCCCCTTTCAGAAACCTGGCTGGTGTGGTATCCCTATCTTTGTTGGCGATGGAACACCCAGAACCTTCATTACTGGCCCAGCATATCCTGAAAGCAAACCCTTCCCTGACTTCAAAGGCACAAGACAATCTTCAGTTTGTGCCTGCCTTGTGCCGTCAAAACTTCCACCAGGGCTGTGAGGGGCAGGCAGAGGGAGCCTTTGCAGGCTGTTATGGGTGAACCAAGCAGTCTTCTCCCTTCCCCTCCTGCTAGGGCAGAAGCTGCCCTTCCTTCCAGACGAAAGCCAGTCCTTCCCGCTCTGCCTGCCTCTGCATCCCAGCCCCCCCGCGCCTCTCTTCTACTGGACAGGAATATTAGCATCTTCAAATGCTCAGATGTCTCTCATCTTTAAAATACAGAAACAATCTAACCTCATCCCATTCCCTCCTCCAGCTATTGCCTTATCTCCCCGATAGAGTTGTCTACACTCACTGTCTGCATTTTCTCATTCTCCTACTCCCTAGCCCTATCTAAAAAAGTTTCTGACCTCCCACCATCACCAAAACTGTTACTGTGGTCACCAGAATTTGCCACATCTTTAAAGTCAGTGCCTATTTTCAGTCTTCATCCCATTTGCTATTCACTCTGACACTTCCTCTCGTGCCTTCCTCCTGCCACAGCTCTCCTGGCTGCTCTCGGCTCAGCTGGTTTGCCCTCTTCTAACCAGTCTTTGAATCAGGGTTTCGCAACCTCGGCACTACTGCCGGTTGAGGCCCGATGATTCCTTGTTGTAGGGGCTGTCCTGGGCGTTGGAAGACGGTGGGCAGCATCACTGGTCTCTACCCACCAGATGCCAGTAGCACCCCCTCCTGAGTTGTGACATCCAAAATGTCTCCAGACAGTGCCGAGTCCGCCTGGGGCGTCTAATCACCCCTGGTTGAGAAGCACTACTTTCAGTGAGGGCAGTCTTCTCCGTCCCTCCCTGTAGGAGATTCATCCACATCTCAGGCTGAAATGACCATCTATATGCCAGGGAGTTTCAAGTTAGAATTTGAACGTCAAGCCACAGGCTCTACTACCTACTCTGCATTGTAGGATGACAATGACAGCACTGGTGTTGGGAATGTATTGAAATAACATGGAACTAATTGTTGAAAGTTAAGATTTATATATATGATATGCTTTTGTGTAATGAGAACACAGATTTCAGTTTTCACTTTAGGCCAACCTAGTAATATATAAGAAAATTGCCCTAAGTGTTGGGCATACAACAGGTACTCAATAAACAATTATGGCATCAAAATGATTAAATTGAGTTTACCATCCAATTCTGCCCCGAAAGTCATATATAGCATAAGATGGTGACTTCCAAAAATATTATTTCTCCTTTCAAATGTTTAATTCTAAGAAACTCTTATTTCCAAATCCTTAATAATAGCAATAGCAAAACGAGCTTGAATAAAACATTAAAGATGTAAAATTGGGATTATCAATATTTGAGATACTTTGGAAGCTTCTAATAAATTATGTTTACATTCAATTCAATAGATTTCATAAGGTCTAACAGCATAGCATTTTGTGAAGCTTGTTATCTAGCAAAACGTTGGTAATATCACCAAATGTTATTAATGGGGACTCCACTATGAAGGAATCTGTGATACTTGTTGGGATGACATTTACATTTATACCACTATGAATAAAGCATTTCTCAATCAAATTTGAAAAATAAAATTAGAAGAAAACTTACTTCATATAAACATCATTTATATAACTTTAGCATATTACTTGTATTCAAAGATATACAATAAATAATCACTATTTATTCTTAAATACAAGTGACCTAAATCTCTACCTGAATATGCTTGCTTTGTTAGAAACTAATGACTGAGCAATTTAACTATTTTCTGTTGATATTCTATAAATCAGACTTTCCTCCACCTGAGACTAGCTTCATCATTTCTCTATCAGAAAATAAGAAAATTGATTTTCAGGATATTAGGAGTGGGCTAGGGCAGGGAGATCGCGAAGGGAGACAGATGATGATAATTCTTGACTGAGACGTGGTCGTGTCTCAACACTTTGTTTTTACCTTCCTGAGAAGTGGAGACCCTGGCACTTCCTCTGTGTCCCTGACACTGCTTTCTGGGACTTCACTGATGTCTCCAGTTGCTCCTTCCATTATAGAGCTGCCACAGTTTCCCAACATAGAGTTGTCTGTGAAAGTCTCATCAGGATAAAGCCTTTTGGGTGCTGCTCTTCTCGAGATACACTCCGGGGCCTGGCTGGTTACATTTTCATCAGCCTTTGCATCTGACTGCATCCCATCTGACCTGAAGTATTAACAGCGATTAAATAAATGAACTGCTTACTTTGAAATATATTTTTATGTAACTAACGTAGCAATGTGGGATGACAATGACAGCACTGGTGTAGGGAATGTATTGAAATAACATGGAACTAATTATTGAAAGTTAAGATTTATATATATGATAATTTAGAAATTCTCTTGACAGATTCGAATCTTTCAGTAAAGCAACCCAGTATGCCTGGCATATCTTGTGATATGATAACAGGACCAAGTTAAAAAAAAGTTAAATAAATTATAAATGACAAAATTTTATGCAGTCATTAAAAATCATATTTTCAAGTCGTAATTAGTGATATTAGACCAAGCCTACAATGTATGTTTGGGGAAAAAAAAGGATAGTTATATGATCCCAATCTTGTTTTAAAATACAAGTATATATAAAATAAAAAATCTGAAAGAAAATACAATGAGCCAAAAAGTTCATAGTAGCTATCTCTGGGTGGTGAATTTAAGGGTAAGTTTTATTTTCTTCTTTGTACTTTTCTCTATTTTACAAATTTCCCACAGTAACTTTGTTTTACTTACAATGAAGCAGCCCTTCCCTCCAAAAAAAGTTATTAAGAAAAAAAAATAGAAACCAGCCTGGGCAACATAACAAGACCCCATCTCTACAAAAAATTTTAAAATTAGCCAGGCGCCTGTAGTCCGAGCTGCTTGGGAGGCTAAGGCAGGAGGATCACCCAGCACTTCAAGGTTACAGTGAGCTATGATCGGGCCACTGCACTCCAGCCTGGATGACAAAGCAGTGAGATCCTGACTCTTAAAAAAAGAAAAGAAAAGGAAGAAGAAGAAAGAAAAACAATAGCTATCCCTACATCTGAGGAAAAGTTCTAGGGAGTAAATATAGACTTTTCCTGTGAAACTTAATACTATCACTCCTAAAAACAACAACAACAACAACAAAAAAAACCCTCTAAAAATTAGAAATGAATTTTGGATAACAACACAGATAAATGAGACAGTCCTGTTAAATTCTGGTCAGAAGAGAAAAAGCAAACATCTGATGCAAAACTGGTGATGTTTCTATGCTGCAGTTAGATCTCATCACTACATCTCCTCCAGATTCTGTCAAAAGTTCTGATCTAATGATTCACTCCTCAGCTGTTTCCTAAGTGAATGCCACTGAATTATTTCAGAATAAGACTGTGATGGCTTTTCCCAACCAATAAAGAAGTTAAAACACGGCCTTACCTTTTTCGCTTCTGTGAAACGCACAGGGATTGTGGCGAAGATGCCCTACTTGGCTCATCAGCTAATGTAGCCAAAACAAAGTTAGCTTCCACTAGCATATCATCAATACTTAAAGCCATAGGCCTAAAAGGGCAAAGTCAGAGAAAAATAGCACTCATTTTCTGGTGGACATTAGGAACACATTAGAAAATGATACGTAATTCTGGAGTAAAAAGAAACAGTAGGGCCGGGCGTGGTGGCTCACGCCTGTAATCCTAGCACTCTGGGAGGCCGAGGCAGGCGGATCGCTCAAGGTCAGGAGTTCGAAACCAGCCTGAGCAAGAGCAAGACCCCGTCTCTACTAAAAAATAGAAACAAACTAATTGGCCAACTAAAAATATATACAGAAAAAATTAGCTGGGCATGGTGGTGCATGCCTGTAGTCCCAGCTACTTGGGAGGCTGAGGCAGAAGGATCGCTTGAGCCGAGGAGTCTGAGGTTGCTGTGAGCTAGGCTGACGCCACGGCACTCTAGCCCCGGCAACAGAGTGAGACTCTGTCTCAAAAAAAGAAAAGAAACAGTACAAGTAGACATCCTTTTTGGTTTTCACAAATTAATGCAGTCCTAAAAGCTGAAAGGATCCTTAGAAATCAACAGATCCAATTTTACACAACACATCTTAACCCGATCTCATTTAAAATTTTAGTTCTGAAATATCAGTATCATAGTTTCATAGAGATCTAACTTAAGCAATGCATAATTTTCTAATTAAGCAATTATTCAGCACCATGCAAAATTTGTAAATGTTTAACTCTGAAGAAGAATATATCTCGATCAAGTTACCAATTAAAAAACGCCAATGGTGGCTGGGCGCGGTGGCTCATGCCTGTAATCCTAGCACTCTGGGAGGCCGAGGTGGGCGGATCACTCAAGGTCAGGAGTTTGAAACCAGCCTGAGCAAGAGCGAGACCCCATCTCTACTAAAAATAGAAAGAAATTAATTGGCCAACTAAAAATACATACAAAAAAAAAATTAGCCGGGCATGGTGGCGCGTGCCTATAGTCCCAGCTACTCGGGAGGCTGAGGCAGAAGGATTGCTTGAGCCCAGGAGTTTGAGGTTGCTGTGAGCTAGGCTTGATGCCACGGCATTCTAGCCTGGACAACAGAGTGAGACTCTGTCTCAAAAACAAAAAACAAAAAACAAAAAACACGCCAATGGTAATGGCATCTTTCAAAATTTTAGTTTGATAAGTGTTGCTAGGGAAGTTAAGGAATTCCTGAGGTGTTAATCAATTTCAAAATGACCCAAAGGGTTTTATTATCCATATATAACAAAAGAAAAGAAGCAAACTCAGAAAAGTTCCCAAGGACCTACTTCCCAGGAAAATCAAAATGAATAGATATAGGAGCACGTGTAGCTTCTGAAAATGTCAGCATTCCCTAAAAGAAGAAAAGAAGAAAAAAAAACCTTGAAATCTTTATTAAAAACAAGTGAAAATTTGAATTTCAATTTAATGCACATATTTGTTTACTTTCAATTCCTTCAAGCAAAATGTTATTTCAGTGTCCACTCCAATTTGAAAGAAGTCAAACTCTTCTGGGCCAATGAACATCTCACTGTACACAGAATTGGTCAAATCTGCTTAATATTATAGGAAAACAAAGAATAAAATTAGTTCCAGAGGCTATTTGTTAAATTTTAATACAAAAATATAACCATAAGTGGGAGGTTAAATCTAGCCACAAATTATTAGACATTCCTTCATTGAGAGGTGGGGTCTACATCTTCGTCTGCTCCCTTTGAATCTGGGTGGCCTTATGACTGCTCTGACCAATAAACAAAGTGATACTGTGGCAGTCTCTCAGCCTAGGCCTTAAGAGACTGGAAGCCTGTGCTTCCTGTCCCCTGCAACACTCACTGTTAGAACTCAGCCACCATGCCATATAAAGTCCACGTTACATGGAGAGGCCACGTGTGTGTAGACACTCTGGTTCAGCCCAGCTGAGCTCCCAGCATCAATTATGAGCCATGTGAGTATACTATCTTCACACCTCCAGATGATTCCAGCCCCAGCCACCATCTAACTACAGCTGCATGAGAGACCCCAAATGAGAACTGCCCAGCTAATAAGCACATCAACCCACAGAACCGTGAGAGATAATAAAGTATTTTAAGTCACTGTGTTTTGGAGTTATAGGCTTGTTATAAGCAATAAGTGGCCAGAATACCATAAAAGTTAATTTATTCTAAAGGGAATTACTAGGTATGAATATAGTTTACATATAATAACATAGTCATTATATTTTATTTAATTCATTAAATCCAATTTTGTTTTAAAAATATTAACAAAAATGGATTAACATAAAATAGATGTGGCATACTAAATTATAAAACATGGCTTAAAAAGTGAATTTTTAAAAATTTTAGTTGTGGGCCAGGCGAAATGGCTCACATCTGTAATCCCAGCACTTTGGGAGGCTGAGCTGGCAGGATCACTTGAGGCCAGGAGTTTGAGACTAGCCTAGGCAACAAAACAAGCCCCATCTCTACAAAAAATTTTCAAAACTAGCCAGGGGTGGTGGCACACGCCTGTAGTCCCAGCTACTTGGGAGGCTGAAGCCGGAGTATCACTTGAGCCCAGGAGTCTGAGGCTGTGGTGAGGCTGAGGCTACTGCTCTCCAGCCTGGGTGACAGAAACACTCTCTCTAAAAAATAAGTAAGTCCTTACATTTTGAATTTTCTTCAATGAACATGAATTATGTAAGTAGTAAGAACAAAGGTTAAATGACATATTTTTTTAAAAGGACCAGACAATATTGTAAATATACATTAATCTCAAAAAAGAAGGTTCATGTCACTCCCAGTATGTTAACAGAGAAGAAATTCAATAATAAGATTAGATACTTGGGTCCCCAGTCAACCATAGCTATAACTACTCATTAGGAAGCTACTCACAAGGACAGTGTCTCCTGGTTACTAAATGGCCATCTTTATTGAGATGGCATGATGGAACATAAAACAGACCCTTTCACTAGCCAAGCATATATTTTCCAGATCAGGCCCTCCTGAGGGCCAAAAAAGAATGCTGGAGGAGCCTTGAGGGAAGCGATGAAAGCACGGTGTTAACAAGCGTACGCCTGGAGCCCACTATGTATTCGGATCATAATCCACCACTTGTTAACTGTGTGACTCCAGGCAAGGCACAGAGTTTCTCTGGGCTTCAACTTCTTCATGTTTAAAATGGGGATAGAAATAGCGCCTACATCATAGAGTTGTTACGAAGATCAAATGAATTCATAAATGTAAACGACTTAGAACAGAATCTGGCACGAGGTAAACACTACAACCATCGTCTGACCCAACTTAAGCCCTGGTTCCACTGATTTTTCACTTTAAAATAATGCAGTTCCTTCCCTGTATTTTCTCTTCACTGCTGTCACTGAAAACAAAAGACTCTAGACTTTAGCAAATTTTCTTGATACCAAAACTCCTGATTTAATTGTGCCTCAGTTTCTCCATTCCATCTAGATAACTCTTGGAAGAGCTGACTTAAGAGACCATTCACATTTTCTGCCCTATGAATTTGCCATCTGGAATACATTTTACATTTCTAATTCAAAGTTGCTTTTTCTTATGTCATCTAAATCATCTCAATGGGATTGGTGGCCTCTTAATGCTTCTTTGTACTAAACACAGAGGATGGTAAAGAATGCGAAATAGATCTTAAAATCTTAACTGAAAATATACTTTTCTCTGTAACCATCTCCTGATTTTAAAACAACTTGAATTTCAAAGCCAAATATTTTAATTACTGATTGTGTTAAACTTTCTGGATCTCTTAAAAATGTTTCTGACCTTTCTACATCTTACTGCTTTTTAGACAAGAATAAATATTGTGCCACTAATATTTACTGTATGGTTAGTGATCAAGAGAGCCACGAAGGAATAATGCATCAAAGCACCATGACAGGTAACCCTTACCCATTGATTCTTCATTGGAACTCTTGAGACAAAAATTCAGTGGAGTCACGGCAAGGGTAACTTCCTCTTGACCAGATGTAAAAAGAACAACTGCCTCAGCAAGCAATCTATAAAATGTAAAGAACAGTATTAACATCATTTGCAAAATAAACAGAAAAATATCACCTTATTAACTTGGATTCCGATCTTTAATCTGGAAATAAATAGGTTGGTTGGCCTGGATTAAGAAAAATTTACCCAAGAGGCCTATCTTCTTTCTTATATATGAACTGCTATGCTTTTAGTATATTTTTAAATAATAACTCTATTTGAAGGCAAAGACAATAGCAAAATATATCCTTAGTCAAACATGTGAAAGCTATAGTATGAACAAAACACCAGAACAAAATATCTTTCATTCTGTTTTTGCGTGCCCAATATATTTTTAAAATTGACCTGAAATCATACCCTAAAGGTAGACAGTAGAAAATGCCGCTGTTCAAATACAGATCAAGTGAATTATAATATGTTGGAGACTCAGCTTCGGGGTAGAGGTTTACAAGCAGTCTGCTGCTGTATTCTTTTTTTTTTTTCACCTGAAGAAAAGCAGCAGGTATGCTGCTGTATTCTTTCCTTCTGTTACTTTCCTCTATTACTTTCAAGTTTCTCTCGACATTCCAAATGTCCTTTTATCCTGAGCTTTCTTTTTAAAAAAAGCTTTACTGAGGCCGGGCGTGGTTGCTCACGCCTGTAATCCTAGCACTCAGGGAGGCCCAGCCGGGCGGATCGCTCAAGGTCAGGAGTTCAAAACCAGCCTGAGCAAGAGCGAGACCCCGTCTCTACTAAAAATAGAAAGA